>CM035409.1:158810279-158910279 GCA_020310875.1 Ceratopteris richardii
ACAAAGATAAATAGTAGATTTTACTTCCAAAAGCCAAATGGCAAATCACGTCCGGTAGAGCTTTGACCGAGTAGAGCACAATGGTCAAATTTAAACACTAGGTGGGCTTTCAAAGTGCTATCGAAAACGTAGGTATAAGGTGAGATTCACGAATTGACAATAAAACAGATCCTACATTCCTGAAAGAACAAACATGCAAATACTTCTCAAATATACATCATCGCCATCGCTTTACATCAACGTGTAAGTGACACTAAGACTCATTGTTTTTGCTTTTAGGAGTTATAGGTTCAACAGAAATGTCAAGACCCTACCTCCAACTCGTAAAATCGACTGTCAGGTTCACAAAAGCAGGAGCATTTGTTGAAGATCCAAGTCAAGGATTCAGAAGAATTGCAAAAGGTGAAAAGACAGGTAGATTGTTCACATTTGAATTACAGGCCACTAGAAACATTGCTCTCTTTAATTATGGTAGTCAGACACTCATAGAATCGGAAGTATGGCACAAAAGGTTAGCACATATTGGTGAAAGGTCATTAAAGCAAATCTGCAGGGACCAAAGTGTACTTGGACTTCCTAATTTGTCAAAACAACATATGATTTATAAGTATAGTGCATGTCAATTTGGAAAGTCTCATAGGTTACCATTCATGAAGAAAGGTTATATGCATGGAGATCCCTTGGAGTTGGTTCATATAGATGTATGGGGACCTAGCAAGGAAGCTTCAATATCTGGATCAAGGTATTATGTTTCCTTTATTGATGATTGCAGCAGATGGACTATCCTATTCTTTATGAAACACAAAGATGAATTTTTTTCATGTTTCAAAAGATATTTGGCTCTTGTGGAGAATCAAACAGGTAAATCACTAAAAAGGCTAAGGTCAGATGGAGGGGGAGAATACTTCTCCCATGATTTTGATTCTTTTCTTCAAGAAAGAGGAATCAAAAGAGAGGTAACTACAAGGTACACTCCTGAGCAAAATGGAGTGGTAGAAAGGAGGAATAGGACAATTATTGAAGCTACAAGGTCTATGTTAAATGAAAAGCATTTACCTAATTACTTATGGGCTGAGGCTGTATCTACAACCACTTACTTGATTAACAGGTTGCCTTCAAAATCCCTTGATGAGATGACTCCATATGAGGCTTGGAATGGAAGAAGACCAAGCTTAGATCATTGTAAAATTCTTGGATGTATTGCTTTTGCTCATGTTCCTTCACAGGTTAGAGGCAAGATGGATCCAAAGGCAGAAAGGTGTGTATTGCTCACATGAAGGTGAACTCATAGAGGACATCACATCATATCAAAGTCTAGTGGGTAGTCTCAACTATGCCACATTGACAAGAGTAAATATATGTTACAGTGTGAGTGTGCTAAGTCAATTTATGCACACACCAAGGAAACCACATATGGATGCTGCCAAAAGGATTCTCAAGTATCTCAAAGGAACCATAAATGAAGGACTTTATTATCCTTATGTATCTGATTTAGGTTTTAAGCTATTTTCTGATGCAGATTGGGCTGGCTCCAAGGAAGATGGAAGGAGCACTTCAGGTTATCTTACCTTTGCAGGTTCAAAGCTTATTTCATGGTCATCCAAGAAGCAACCCATAGTTGCTCTCTCTTATACTGAAGCTGAATATAGAGGTCTTGCCATAGCTACTCAGGAAGCTATGTGGATGAAGACATTATTCAAAGATGTTGGATTGGAGTTTGGAACTCCAACTATTTTTGGTGACAATATGAGTTCTATTCAGTTGGCTGCTAATCCTATTTTTCATGCAAGGACTAAACATATTGAAGTTCATTATCACTATGTACGAGAGAAGGTTCTAAGCAAAGAGATTCAAATATCATATGTGTCCACTCATCAACAATGTGCAGATATTCTAACCAAAGCATTGGATGGTACAAAGCTTTGCAAATTAGAGGCTATGATTGGTTTGCAGGTAATCTTGGAAGATTGAAGACCTCAAGCATACTTGGCTTGAGGGGGAGCTGTTGGAGCAAGTCTATGACAAGCCTAAGTATTGGCTTGAGTCCCACAAAGTCATAAAAGAAGCTTCAAAATGAAGACTATGTAAAGTTCACTTGTGAACTACCTCTTGTAATTTTTTGGAGAGTTTACTTAATGTAAAAGTAAGAGAATCTTAAGTGGTTGAGTCCACATGATCAAGAATGGAAAGAGGAGCCACGAATTCGTGATTTGTGGTAGGTAGAGAATCAAATCAATCATTGATTGATTGAAGAGTGATTGAGGGAAGTTAGCCTCCCAAACTCAACTATAAATAGATGGCAGTTTTAGTCGTGGTTAGAGAGACCTATGTGAAGACCTCCAACAGCTGAGCTTTATGCCATATCAAGGTGTGATTACAAGGCACACATATGTATCAGTAAGTCATTGAATTGTACAAGCAATATACTTTCATTTTCATGATTATTTGAGTTCATCTTTCCATGTTCTTGTGAAGTATACTACTCACTGCCATTACTCTCAGTTTTCTCAGTCAGCTTGCAGAGATGTTTTCTCTGATCTTGGTGCATCATTTTTAGTGATTTAACTTGGTAAAGTTAGCTCTATAAGTCTACTATATGCTCACAAATTTTCATGTCAGTTGGATGTTTCAATCTTTAGTTATGCTCATTTGAAGTCAATAGGGTCTGTTCATCTTCACTTCTCTGTCAGGTACCCGACTTTTTCACTCACTTTGTCAGAGCCATTTCTCAGTGGTTACTTATCCAAATTCAGTGATTTAAAGCTTGTTGGATTCAGCTTACTGTCTAGTACAACCATACAAATTTTCATAATTATTGTATTTCTACATTTTGAGGTATGTTGATTTGTCTGCTCACTGGTCTATTTCTATAGCAGCCCGTGAAAATCGGGATGATGTCATCACTTGTTAAAACTCATTCTCAGTGTGTGGTTCATTATTTTTTATGAGATTACTCTTGAAAGTTAGATCTTTAAGTTGCCTAGACTTCCCCAAGAGGAATTGAGCTAATTGCTGTTGTGCTCAGAGAATTATGTAAAACACTGGACAGGTGTATGAACCAAGAATAGCAAGTTTTCACCTCTGAGCTAACTCCAACTTATCTGTTTTGATCTATCTTTTTGAGAGTGATCTTCCAAGGTACATAGGGTGTCTAATACATCCATTGGTAAGCTAAAAGGGTCCACCATATACTCCTGGAGTTCATTTGGCTGGTGTAGATCAAGAATTTTGCAACACCTCTTCATCTTCAAGCACATACCTATCCGTCTCTTCACACTAAATAACTTGGAGAAGCTTGTAGGAGGTAGAAACGTGGGTTACAAAGCGACAAATTTTGGTCTAGCCAACCGGCACAAGATCATCCCTTGAGCTTATGGAGACTCAAATAGACCTTATAGGAATGGGAAAAGTGCAATAAGATCTGCTATGTACTTTGGAGCATGAAGGAGAAAGAGTTGATACAAAATAGATAGGTTTGCCCATCGACTAGCTCAAAAAACTTAATATCTATGGAAAAGAATGAACTTCTGTTGGAGCAAGTCTATGACAAGCCTAAGTATTGGCTTGAGTCTCACAAAGTCTTAGAAGAAGCTTTAAAAAGAAGACTATGTAAAGTTCACTTGTGAACTACCTCTTGTAACTTTTGAAGAGTTTACTTAATGTAAAAGTAAGAGAATCTTAAGTGGTTGAGTCCACTTGATCAAGAATGGAAAGAGGAGCCACGAATTCGTGATTTGTGGTAGGTAGAGAATCAAATCAATCATTGATTGATTGGAGAGTGATTGAGGGAAGTTAGCCTCCCAAACTCAACTATAAATAGATGGCAGTTTTAGTCGTGGTTAGAGAGACCTATGTGAAGACCTCCAAGAGCTGAGCTTTATGCCATATCAAGGTTTGATTACAAGGCACACATATGTATCAGTAAGTCATTGTATTGTACAAGCAATATACTTTCATTTTCATGATTATTTGAGTTCATCTTTCCATGTTCTTGTGAAGTGTACTACTCACTGCCATTACTCTCAGTTTTCTCAGTCAACTTGCAGAGATGTTTTCTCTGAGCTTGGTGCATACTTTTCAGTGATTTAACTTGGTAAAGTTAGCTCTATAAGTCTACTATATGCTCACAAGTTTTCATGTCATTTGGATGTTGCAATCTTCAGTTATGTTCATTTGAAGTCAATAGGGTCTGTTCATCTTCACATCTCTGTCAGGTACCCGACTTCTTCACTCACTTTGTCAGAGCCATTTCTCAGTGGTTAATTATCCAAATTCAGTGATTTAAAGCTTGTTGAATTTCTCTTCCTATTTAGTATAACCATACAAATTTTCATAATCATTGGATTTCTACAGTTTGAGTTATGTTGATTTTTCTACTCACTGGTCTATTTTTGTAGCAGCCGTGAAAATCGGGATGATGTCATCACTTGTTAAAACTCATTCTCAGTGTGTGGCTCATTATTTTTTATGCGATTACTCTTGAAAGTTAGCTCTTTAAGTTGCCTAGACTTCCCCAAGAGGAATTGAGCTAATTGCTACTGTGCTCAGAGAATTATGTAAAACACTAGACAGGTGTATGAACCAAGAATAGCAAGTTTTCACCTCTGAGCTAACTCCAACTTATCTGTTTTGATCTATCTTTCTGAGAGTGATCTTCCAAGGTACATAGGGTTTCTAATACATCCATTGGCAAGCTAAAAGGGCCCACCATATACTCCTGGAGTTCATTTGGCTGGTGTAGATCAAGGATTTTGCAACACCTCTTCATCATCAAGCACATACCTATCCATCTCTTCACAGTGGTATCTGAGCAAGGTTGGACAACATGGCAGTTCATCAATTGACAAATTAGACAGAGGTAACTACTCAGCTTGGTCATTAAGAATGGAAGCCTATCTCCAAGGTAGAAGTTTATATGGTTATGTGGCTAGAGATGAAGTTATGCCAAGTTTTAGGAACAAAAGTCAACCAACACAAGAAGAGCAAGAAAGATTGAGCACATGGTGCTCCAAGGATGCACTTGCAAGGTCTTATCTCCTCAACTCTATCTCAGATTTTTTGTTGCCTCACATTAGAAGTTGGAAGACATCTCAAGAAGTGTGGGATGCACTTGAAGCTTTCTTTTCTTCAAGTACCAAAGCTAGGAAGCATCAACTATGGCTGGAGTTCACAACTCTCAAGAAGGCTCCCAAAAAAAATGTGACTGATTTTGTCACAAAGCTCAAGGACATAGCGGATCAGTTGGGAAGCATTGGAGAGGTAATAGATGAAGAGAAAATTGTAAGGCAGGTCATCAATGGCTTGAAGGCAGATGATAAGTGGGAAGCATTCACCACAGCTATGGATTTGTACATGGACATGC
The DNA here is from genome assembly GCA_020310875.1 of Ceratopteris richardii. NCBI lineage: Eukaryota > Viridiplantae > Streptophyta > Polypodiopsida > Polypodiales > Pteridaceae > Ceratopteris > Ceratopteris richardii. Next base: position 158,815,642 of record CM035409.1, read on the forward strand.
ATGTACCTGATTTCAACACACTCATTGGACAACTACTTACTCAAGAGGCAAAGCTTATCAAAAATGGAGAAAGCTCTAAAGGTAATCAATCTTTAGCTTTATACATGGATAAAAGCAAGTCTAAAGATAACAAAGGAAAGGCAAAGAAAGTGGATGATGAAGCAGGTACATATCAAGCTAACTATGCAGGTAGAGGAAGACATGGCAGAGGTAGAGGAAGAGGAGGTAGACAAGGCAGGGGGAGATCCCAAGACTCCAACTCATGTTCTATTTGTGGATTAACTAATCATACAACTGAAAATTGCTTTAGGAATTCCAGGAATCAAAGAGGCAGAGGATACAATAGAGGAAGTTATGGCTACTCAAGAGGAAGGTTCAACAACTACCATGGCAACTACAACAACTACAATCATTCAAACTATCAAGGAGGCTACAAAGGAAGGAGAGACTACAATAACTACACAGAAGACTCAAATAAAGAGGATTCATTATTGATCATGAACATGGCTATGCCACAAGGTAAATCTGATGAGCATGTTTTCTACATAGATTCAGGTTGTTCAAATCATGTGGCAGGAAATGTGGCACTCCTATCAGATTTAGAAGATCCAAGGAATAAGCATGAGGTACAAACAGGAGATGATACAAAACATCCTGTGGAGAAAATAGGCAATGTCAAAGCACCTGATGGAAACATCAATCTACTCAGTAAGGTACTCTATGTCCCTACCATTACAAAGAATTTGATAAGTGTTGGGCAGATAGTAGAGAAAGGGTTGCAAGTCAGGTTCACAAAAGCAGGAGCATTTGTTGAAGATCCAAGTCAAGGATTCAGAAGAATTGCAAAAGGTGAAAACACAGGTAGATTGTTCACATTTGAATTACAGGACACTAGAAACATTGCTCTCTTTAATTATGGTAGTCAGACACTCACAGAATTGGAAGTATGGCACAAAAGGTTAGCACATATTGGTGAAAGGTCATTAAAGCAAATCTGCAGGGACCAAAGTGTACTTGGACTTCCTAATTTGTCAAAACAACATATGATTTATAAGTGTAGTGCATGTCAATTTGGAAAGTCTCACAGGTTACCATTCATGAAGAAAGGTTATATGCATGGAGATCTCTTGGAGTTGGTTCATAGAGATGTATGGGGACCTAGCAAGGAAGCTTCAATATCTGGATCAAGGTATTATGTTTCCTTTATTGATGATTGCAGCAGATGGACTATCCTATTCTTTATGAAACACAAAGATGAAGTTTTTTCATGTTTCAAAAGATATTTGGCTCTTGTGGAGAATCAAACAGGTAAATCACTAAAAAGGCTAAGGTCAGATGGAGGGGGAGAATACTTCTCCCATGATTTTGATTCTTTTCTTCAAGAAAGAGGAATCAAAAGAGAGGTAACTACAAGGTACACTCCTGAGCAAAATGGAGTGGCAGAAAGGAGGAATAGGACAATTGTTGAAGCTGCAAGGTCTATGTTAAATGAAAAGCATTTACCTAATTACTTATGGGCTGAGGCTGTATCTACAGCCACTTACTTGATTAACAGATTGCCTTCAAAATCCCTTGATGGGATGACTCCATATGAAGCTTGGAATGGAAGAAGACCAAGCTTAGATCATTGTAAAATTTTTGGATGTATTGCTTTTGCTCATGTTCCTTCACAGGTTAGAGGCAAGATGGATCCAAAGGCAAAAAGCTGTGTATTTATTGGATATGACAACAATCAAAAGGGCTACATGTTATACAACCCTACCAACAAAGGATTCTTGGTAAGCAGAGATGTAGTTTTTGATGAGAACAATTCATGGTATGAAGATTCATGCAGGAAGGTCAATTTACCATATAATCTTGAAGAAGATTTTCCAAAGCTTGGTAGAGAACAACCGAAGATTGAAGAACAAGACACCTCAGAGGATGATGAAGAATCTTAGATGGAAAAGATCAAAGCATGGAAGTCTAAAGGTAAAGCAAAATTGCAGGAACTTGGACATGAGGCAGAATCATCACATCATGGCCTAAGAAGATCTATGAGGGAAAAGAAAAAACCAGAAAGGTATGGGTTTGACACCTCATTAGTAACTAAACATTCTATCTACATAGCACAGGACACCAAGAGGAGCCATCATCATTTGAAGAGGCCAAAGCAAAAACAGAATGGAAGCATGCAATGAAGGAAGAGATTGAAGCACTTGAGGAAAACAACACTTGGGATTTGGTGCCCAAGACTTCATGCATGAAGGTAATAGGCTCAAGATGGGTCTATAAACTCAAGAAGAATTCTGATGGTTCCATTAAGAGGTATAAGGCAAGGCTTGTAGCAAAAGGCTTTGCACAAACTCAGGGAATTGATTATGAGGAGACCTTCTCTTCTGTGGCAAAGATGCCTACTATTAGGGTTTTGCTTAGTATTGCCTCTTCCAAGAATTGGAAGATACTTCAACTAGATGTAAAGAATGCATTCTTGAATGGTTGGATAACAGAAGAGGTATATATGGCACAACCACCTGGTTTTGAGAATCAAGTTTATCCTGATTATCTGTGTAAACTTAACAAAGCATTGTATGGTCTCAAGCAAGCTCCAAGAGCTTGGAATTTCAGACTTGTTTCATTCTTGCAGGAAAAAGGCTTTCAACCAAGCAAGGCTGATCCTTCACTCTTTATTAAAAAGAGTAATTCCGAGGTCATCTACCTATGTATATATGTAGATGATATTATATTGACAGGAAATGATGCAGATGGTATGAAGAAGATCAAAGATCAGATGAGAGAAGAGTTCAAGATAAGTGATTTGGGTTCACTTACCTACTTCCTAGGTTTGGAAGTTGTTTACAAAGATCATGGTTTGTTTCTCACTCAAAGAAAGTACATTAAGGACATGTTGGCAAAATTCAAGATGCAAGATTGTAAGATTGCAGGTACTCCAATGGAGGTCAATCACAAATTGAGCTCACATGAAGGTGAACTCATAGAGGACATCACATCATATCAAAGTCTAGTGGGTAGTCTCAACTATGCCACATTGACAAGAGTAGATATATGTTACAGTGTGAGTGTGCTAAGCCAATTTATGCACACACCGAGGAAACCACATATGGATGCTGCCAAAAGGATTCTCAAGTATCTCAAAGGAACCATAAATGAAGGACTTTATTATCCTTATGTATCTGATTTAGGTTTGAAGCTATTTTTTGATGCAGATTGGGTTGGCTCCAAGGAAGATAGAAGGAGCTCTTCAGGTTATCTTACCTTTGTAGGTTCAAAGCTTATTTCATGGTCATCCAAGAAGCAACCCACAGTTGCTCTCTCTTCTACTGAAGCTGAATATAGAGGTCTTGCCATAGCTACACAAGAAGCTATGTGGATGAAGACATTATTCAAAGATCTTGGATTGGAGTTTGGAACTCCAACTATTTTTGGTGACAATATGAGTTCTATTCACTTCGCTGCTAATCCTATTTTTCATGCAAGGACTAAACATATTGAAGTTCATTATCACTATGTACGAGAGAAGGTTCTAAGCAAAGAGATTCAAATATCATATGTGTCCACTCATCAACAATGTGCAGATATTCTAACCAAAGCATTGGATGGTACAAAGCTTTGCAAATTCAAGGCTATGATTGGTTTGCAGGTAATCTTGGAAGATTGAAGACCTCAAGCATACTTGGCTTGAGGGGGAGCTGTTGGAGCAAGTCTATGACAAGCCTAAGTATTGGCTTGAGTCTCACAAAGTCTTAGAAGAAGCTTTAAAAAGAAGACTATGTAAAGTTCACTTGTGAACTACCTCTTGTAACTTTTGAAGAGTTTACTTAATGTAAAAGTAAGAGAATCTTAAGTGGTTGAGTCCACTTGATCAAGAATGGAAAGAGGAGCCACGAATTCGTGATTTGTGGTAGGTAGAGAATCAAATCAATCATTGATTGATTGGAGAGTGATTGAGGGAAGTTAGCCTCCCAAACTCAACTATAAATAGATGGCAGTTTTAGTCGTGGTTAGAGAGACCTATGTGAAGACCTCCAAGAGCTGAGCTTTATGCCATATCAAGGTTTGATTACAAGGCACACATATGTATCAGTAAGTCATTGTATTGTACAAGCAATATACTTTCATTTTCATGATTATTTGAGTTCATCTTTCCATGTTCTTGTGAAGTGTACTACTTACTGCCATTACTCTCAGTTTTCTCAGTCACCTTGGAGAGATGTTTTCTCTAAGCTTGGTGCATCATTTTCAGTGATTTAACTTGGCAAAGTTATCTCTATAAGTCTACTATAAGCTCACAGATTTTCATGTCATTTGGATGTTGCAATGTTCAGTTATGTTCATTTGAACTCAACAGGGTCTGTTCATCTTCACTTCTCTGTCAGGTACCCGACTTTTTCACTCATCGTGTCAGAGCCATTGCTCAGTGGTTACTTATCCAAATTCAGTGATTTAAAGCTTGTTGGATTCAGCTTACTGTCTAGTATAACTATACAAATTTTCATAATCATTGAATTCCTACATTTTGAGTTATGTTGATTTTTCTGCTCACTGGTCTATTTCTGTAGCAGCCCGTGAAAATCGGGATGATATCATCACTTGTTAAAACTCATTCTTAGTGTGTGGTTCATTATTTTTGATGAGATTACTCTTGAAAGTTAGCTCTTTAAGTTGCCTATACTTCCCCAAGAGGAATTGAGCTAATTGCTGCTGTGCTCAGAGAATTATGTAAAACATTGGACAGGTGTATGAACCAAGAATAGCAAGTTTTCACCTCTGAGCTAACTCCAACTTATCTGTTTTGATATATCTTCTTGAGAGTGATCTTCCAAGGTACATAGGGTGTCTAATACATCCATTGGCAAGCTAAAAGGGCCCACCATATACTCCTGGAGTTCATTTGGCTGGTGTAGATCAAGGATTTTGCAACACCTCTTCATCTTCAAGCACATACCTATCCATCTCTTCACAACTTCAAATGCTCATAATGACCAGCATGATCAGGGTTGAGTGTATATAATGCAAAAAAGTATAAGAAATAAGCAAAATATGCTATATGAATGAATCAAAAACTCAACGGTGGTACCTCCTATTTTTCAAGAATACATAGAGATTGACCCCGAGACAGAAAAACTGAGATTTTTCCCAATCTACTAACCAAATGCTATCATAATTTATAAGCATAAGCTAGATACTAATACCTTTCTAGTGAGCTATCTCCATCCAATGTAGAGGTCTGTAGAGAGAGTAGCAACCTCTGCAAGGTTACTATTGGCAAAGAAGATGATGCAGAAAAATGAAGGAGCAAACAATGATGGTCACAAGTGTATGTATATTGCTTCCATGTATTGTACAAGAATTTTGAAGTCTTTATATAGACTCTAAAAGCGATCCACGACTTCTACAAGTAGATTTTGAATTCAAATGAATGTGGTAGGAGTTGTTGGAGGGAATCAATTCACTTTCCTACAATCTAGGAAAAGTAAAGATCTAGTTTGATCTACTTTAGGTGATTGATTGCTTGATTGATTGCAACTCAAATACCAAAAATTTGTGGCATTTGGGCTTTCTCTTTCTACTTTAACATGTGTAAAGCTCAAGAATTTTAGAATGGTATATGAACCATCAAAAATCCATAAAAAATACAATAAATTAGCAGAGGCAAAAGAACTCTCCAATAGATACTCTTTCGATGTAATCCAAGCGATTGCTTTTTGCTGTATATCAAATCCACCTCAAGGATAGTGTAATCTTGATGTTCCAACAATACTTGCATGTCCATGTATATATCCATGGTAGTTCTGAATGATTTGTGAAGAGATGGATTTGTAGTTGATGAAGATGAAGTGGTGCTGTAAAAACTTTGCACTACACCAGAAAAATGAAGTCCAGAGATGTGTTGTGGGCCCTTTTAGCTTGCCAAGGGATGTATTAGAAACCCTATGTACCTTGGAAGATCACTCTCAAAAATTTGAATCAAAACAGATAAGTTGGAGTAGATTCAAGAGCCAAAAACTTGCTATTTATGTTCATACACCCATCCAAAGTTTTGAACAATTCTCTAGCCACAGTAGCAATTAACTTAATTCCTTTTGGGGAACTCTTATACACTTAGTAAGCTAACAATCACGAGTGATTTGATAAAAAAAGATGAACTACACAAAGAGAAACAAACTTAGCAAGTCATAGGATGACCCCGATTTTCCCGGGCTGCAATAGTCTCAAACCCAAGAGCAGTAAAATGCAAATATCTCACAATTCAAATCCCAATGATTATGAAATTTTGTAAGAATATACTAGACCATATGATGAATCTAATAAGATATAAATCAAAGTAAATGATCAAGTACACACTGAGAAACAACTCTTACAAGATGACTGTTTTGAGAGAATGCTACCAGAGAAGAAGAAAACCAAGTGACACAGCTAACTTTAAATGATCATAGCTGTAGATTGAAACATCAAAATAGAGCGAAAATTGGTGAGCCTAATGAAGACTTACAGAGATAAGTTTACCAAGTTAAAGCACTGAAAATGATGCACCAAACTCAAAGAAATCATCTCTCCAATGTGACTAAGAAAACTGAGAGATATGGCAGTGAATAGTACACTTCACAAGAACATGAAGATATGAACTCAAGTGATCATGAAAATGAAAGTATATTGATTGTAAAATACAATGGAATTACTGATACATATGTGTTCCTTGAAACCACACCTTGATATGGCATAAAGCTCAGCTCTTGGAGGTCTTCACATAACCATGACTAAGACTACCATGTATTTATAGTTGATCTTGGGAGCCTAACTTCCCACAATCACTCTTCAATCAATTTGTGATTGATTTGATTCTCCAACTACCATCAATCACGAATTTGTGGCTTTTCTTTCCTCTTTTGATCAAGTGGGCTCAACCACTTAAGAATCCTTCACTTTTACATTAAGTAAAGACTTAAAAATTACAAGAGGGAGTTCACAAGTGAACTCTAGAAGAAGTAGACATTTCCTTCAAGTTTCTAAGCCTTTTGATGACTCAAGCCATACTTAGGCTTGTCATAGACTTGCTCCAACAGCTCCCCCTCAAGTCAAGTATGCTTGAGGTCTTCAATCCAATATTACCTGCAAACCTATCATATCCTTGAATTTGCAAAGCTTTGTACCATCCAATGCTTTGGTTAGAATATCTACACATTATTGATGAGTGGACACATATGATATTTGAATCTCCTTGATCACGATCTTCTCTCTTACATAGTGATAATGAACTTCAATATGTTTAGTCCTTGCATGAAAAATTGGATTAGCAGCTAAGTGAATAGAACTCATATTGTCACAAAAAATAGTTGGAGTGCCAAATTCCAATCCAAGATCTGTGAATAGTGTCTTCATCCACATAGCTTCTTGAGTAGCTATGGCAAGACCTCTCTATTCAGCTTCAATAGAAGAGAGAGCAACTGTGGGTTGCTTCTTGGATGACCATGAAACAAGTTTTGAACCTGCAAAGGTAAGATAACCTGAGGTGCTCCTTCTATCTTCCTTGGAGCCAGCCCAATCTGCATCAGAGAACAATTTCAAACTTAAATCAGATACATAAGGGTAATATAACCCCTCATTCATGGTCCCTTTGAGATATTTGAGTATCCTCTTGGTAGCCTCCATGTGAGGTTTCCTGGGTGTCTGCATAAATTAACTTAGCACACTCACACTATAACATATATCAACCCTTGTCAATGTGGCATAGTTCAAACTACCCACAAGGGTTTGATAACCTATCACATCTTCTATGAGTTCACCTTCATGTGAGCTCAATTTGTCATTAACTTTCATTGGAGTACCTGCAATCTTGCATCTTGAATTTTGCCAACATGTCTTTAATGTACTTTCTTTGAGTAAGAAATAAACCATGATCTTTGTAGACAACTTCCAATCTTAGGAAGTAGGTAAGTGAACCCAAATCACTTATCTTGAATTCTTCTCTCATCAATTCTTTGATTCTCTTCATGCCATCTGTATCATTTCCTCTAAGTATGATATCATCTACATACACACACAAATAGATGACTTCAGAATTATTCCTTTTTATGAATAATGATGGATCTGCCTTGCTAGGTTGAAATCCTTTATCTTGCAAGAATGAGACAAGCCTGTGATTCCAAGCCCTTGGGGCTTGTTTGAGTCCATATATAGCTTTATTACGTTTACACACATAATCTAGATATATATGATTCTCAAAACTAGGTGGTTGTGCCATATATACCTCTTCTGTTATCCATCCATTAAGAAATGCATTTTTTACATCCAACTGAAGTATCTTCCAATTCTTGCAAGAGGCAATACTAAGCAAAACCCTAATAGTAGGCATCTTTGCCACAGGAGAGAAGGTCTCCTCATAATCAATTCCCTGAGTTTGTGCAAAGCCTTTTGCAACAAGCCTTGCCTTATACCTGTTAATGGAGCCATCTCAGTTCTTCTTCAATTTGTAGATCCATCTTGAGCCTATCACTTTCATTGATGGAGACTTGGGAACCAATTCCCAAGTGATAGTCTCCTAAAGAGATTCAATTTCTTCTTCCATTGCATGCCTCCATTATGATTTCTTCTTTGCTTCCTCAAATGTTGAAGGCCTCTTGATTTATGTCCTGTGCTAGATAGATTGAATTTAATGACTAGAGAAGTATCAAACCCATACCTTTCTGGCTTTCTTTTCTCCCTCATGGACCTTCTTAGGCCATGATGTGATGATTCTGCCTCTTGTACAAGTTCCCGCATTTTTGCTTTACCTTTAGACTTCCACATTTTGAGTTTTTCATACGGAGTTGCTTCATCATCTTCTGAGGTATCCTACTCTTCAACTTTAGAAGAATTATCCTTAACAAGTTTTGGAATATCTTCTTCAAGATCATAAGGTAGGTTGACCTTTCTACATGAATCTTCATACCAAGAACTATTCTCATCAAATACTACATCTCTACTCACCAAGAATCCTTTGGTTGTTGGGTTGTATAATTTGTAGCCCTTTTGATTGTTGTCATATCCAATGAAGACACATCTTTTTTTCTTTGGGATCCATCTTGCCTCTAACCTGTGAAGAAACATGAGCAAAAGCAAAACATCCAAAAATCTTACAATGATCCAAGCTTTGTCTTCTTCCATTCCAAGCCTCATATGGTGTCATGCCATCAAGTGATTTTGAAGGTAACCATTTAATCAAATAAGTGGTTGTAGATATAGCCTCAACCCATAAATAATTAGGTAAGTACTTTTCATTTAGCATAGACCTTGCAACATGAACAATTGTCCTATTCCTTCTTTCTGCCACTCCATTTTGCTCAGGAGTGTACCTTGTAGTGATCTCTCTTTTGATTCCTCTTTCTTGAAGAAAGGAGTCAAATTCATGGGAGAAGTACTCTCCCCCTCCATCTGACCTTAGCCATTTTAGTGTTTTACCTGTTTGATTCTCCACAAGAGCCAAATATCTTTTTAAGCATGAAAAGAATTCATCTTTGTGTTTCATAAAGTATAATATAGTCCACCTACTGCAATCATCAATGAAGGAGACATAATACCTTGATCGAGATATGGAAGCATCCTTGTTAGGACCCCATACATCTGTATGAACCAACTCCAAGAGATCTCCATGCATATATCCTTTCTTCATGAATGGTAACCTATGGGACTTTCCAAATGGACAAGCACTACACTTATACATCATGTGTTGTTTTGACAAGTTAGGGAGTCCAAGTACACTTTGGTCCCTGCAAATTTGCGTTAATGATCTTTCACCAATATGTGCTAACCTTTTGTGCACATATTGGTGAAAGATCATTAACACAAATTTGCGTTAATGATCTTTCACCAATATGTGCTAACCTTTCGTGCCATATTTCCAATTCTGTGAGTGTCTGACTACCATAATTAAAGAGAGCAATGTTTCTAGTGTCTTGTAATTCAAATGTGAACAATCTACCTATCTTTTCACCTTTTGCAATTCTTCTGAACCCTTGACTTGGATCTTCAACAAATGCTCCTACTTTTGTGAACCTGACTTGCAACCCTTTCTCTACTATCTGCCCAACACTTAACAAATTCATTGTAATGGTAGGGACATAGAGTACCTTACTGAGTAAGTTGATGTTTCCATAAGGTGCTTTGACATTTCTTATTTTCTCCACAAGGTGTCTTGCACCATCTCCTATTTGTACCTCATGCTTGTTCCTTGGATCTTCTAAATCTGATAGGAGGGTCACATTTCCTACCACATGATTTGAACAACCTGAATCTATGTAGAAAACATGCTCATCAAATTTACCTTGTGCCATGGCCATATTCATGATTAGCAATGAGTCCTCTTGATTTGAGTCTTCTATGTAGTTATTGAAGTCTCTTCTTCCCCTATTGCCTCCTTGATAGTTTGAATGGTTGTAATTCTTGTGGTTGTGATGGTAATTGTTGAACCTTCCTCTTTAGTAGCCATAACTTCCTCTATTGTAGCCTCCACCTCTTTGATTCCTAGAATTCCTAAAGCAATTTTCAGTTGTATGATTAGTTAATCTACAAATAGAGCATGAATCAGAGTCTTGGGATCTCCTCCTGCCTTATCTTCCTCCTCTGCCTCTACCTCTACCATGTCTTCCTCTACCTACATAGTTAGCTTGATGTGTACCTACTTCATCATCCACTTTCTTTCCTCTTCCTTTGTTTTTTTTGGACTTGCTTTTATCAGTATACGAAGCTTAAGATTGATTACCTGTGGAGCTTTCTCCATTCTTGATAAGCTTGGCCTCTTGATTAAGTAGTTGTCCTATGAGTGTGTTGAAATCGGGTACATGCATATCCATGTATAGATCCATAACTGTGGTGAATGCTTCCCACTTGTCATCTGCCTTCAAGCCATTGATAACCTGCCTTACAATTTTCTCTTCATCTATTACCTCTCCAATGCTTCCCAACTGATCTCCTATGTCCTTGAGCTTTGTGAAAAATCAGTCACATTTTGTTTGGGAGCTTTCTTGAGAGTTGTGAAGTCTAGCCATAGTTGATGCTTCCTAGCTTTTGTACTTGAAGAGAAGAAGGCTTCAAGTGCATTCCACACTTCCTGATATGTTTTACAACTTCTAATGTGAGGCTACAAAAAATCAGAGATAGAGTTGAGGAGATAAGACCTTGCCAGTGCATCCTTAGAGCACCATGTGCTCAATCTTTCTTGCTCTTCTTGTGTTGGTTGACTTTTGTTCTTGAAACTCGGCATAACTTCATCTCCAGCTATATAACCATACAAATTCCTTTCGCAAAGATAAGCTTCTATCCTTAATGACCAGGTTGAGTAGTTACCTCTATCCAATTTATCAATTGATGAAGGAAATCCATCTGCCATGTTGTCCAACCTTGCTCTAATACCACTATGAAGAGATGGATTTGTAGTTGATGAAGATGAAGTGGTGGTGTAAAAACTTTGCACTACGCCAGCAAAATGAAGTCTAGAGATGTGTTGTGGGCCCTTTTAGCTTGCTGAGGGATGTATTAGACACCCTATGTACCTTGGAAGATCACTCTCAAAAAGTTGAATCAAAATAGATAAGTTGGAGTAGATTCAAGAGCCAAAAACTTGCTATTTATGTTCATACACCTGTCCAAAGTTTTGAACAATTCTCTAGCCACAGTAGCAATTAACTTAATTCCTTTTGGGGAACTCTTATAAACTTAGTAAGCTAACAATAATGAGTGATTTGATAAAAGAAGATGAACTACACAAAGAGAAACAAACTTAGCAAGTCATAGGATGACCCAGATTTTCTCGGGCTGCAACAATCTCAGACCCGTGAGGAGTAAAATGAATATATCTCACGATTCAAACACCCAATGATTATGAACGTTTGTCCGCATATACTAGATAATATGTGGAATTGAACAAGATTTAAATGAAAGTAAATGGTCAAGTACACACTGAGAAACAAATCTGACAAGATGAGTGTTCTGAGAGAGTGCTGCTAGAGAAGAAGAAAACCAAGTGAGAGAACTGACTTTAAATGATCATAGGTGAAGATTGAAACACTCAAATAGAACGAAAATTGATGAGCATAACTTAGACTTAGAGAGATAACTTTACAAAGTTAAATCACTGAAAATGATGCACCAAGCTCAGAGAAACCATCTCTGCAATCTGACTGAGAAACCTGAGAGATATGGCAGTGAACAATACACTTCACAAGAACATGAAGATATGAACTCAAGTGATCATGAAAATGAAAGTATATTGATTGTAAAATACAATGGACTTACCGATACATATGTGTGCCTTGAAACCACACCTTGATATGGCATAAAGCTTAGATCTGGGAGGTCTTCACATAACCACGACTAAGACTACCATGTCTTTATAGTTGATCTTGGGAGCCTAACTTCCCACAATCAGTTTGACCAAATGGGCTCAACCACTTAAGATTCCTTCACTTTTAAATTAAGTAAAGACCTAAAAATTACAAGGGGGAGTTCACAAGTGAATTCTAGAAGAAGTAGACATTTCCTTCAAGTTTTTAAGCCTTTTGATGACTCAAGCCAATACTTAGGCTTGTCATAGACTTGCTCCAACATGATTCCCACTTGTCATCAGCTTTGATGCCATTGATGATTTGCCTTATGATTTGTTCTTCTTGAATTACTTCTCCAATGCTTCCCAATTGATCAGATATCTCTTTCATTTTGGTGACATAATCAGTCACATGTTTCTTGGGATTTTTCTTCAAGGTAGTGAACTCCATCCATAGTTGGTTCTTCCTTGCTCTAGTATTTGAAGAGAAGAAGGCAGCAAGTGCATTCCAGGTCTCCCTTGATGTCTTGCATCATTTCACATGAGGTAAAAGAAAATCAAAGATTTAGTTTAAGATGTATGACCTGGCTAGTGCATCCTTTGAGCACCAAGTTGTAAGGATTTATTGCTCTTCATGTGAAGGTTGTCCTTTGCTTCTGATTGTTGGCATGACTTAATCTTCAGATATGAATCGAAATAGATTTCTCCCTTGAAATTAGGCCTCCATCCTCAGAGACCAAGCTGAATAGTTGTTTCTATCCAATTTGTCAATGGTGGAAGGAAAACCATCTCCCATGTTGATTTAGCTTTGCTCTGATATCACTATGAGAAGAGATGGTAAATACACTCCAAAGATGTGCATGGTGTTGCAAAAACCTGCTCTACACCTACCAAGATAGCTTCAAGGATGATACTTTGACACCTTGTGCTTACTAGGGATGCATATAAACCACCTTAGTGCTTTGGAACATCAATCTCAAATTGATTCATCAAAACAGATGGCTTGATTGAAAACAAATGACTCAAAACTTGCTATTTTGGGATTAGATGCACTCTGGAATTTCACTCAGAGCTCACAACCTGTTGGGAATTGAATAGAGATATTTTTCACATCTCTATTTGGATAGTATAATGAATCTAAAGCAAACAATTTTATTGATTTTGATGAACCGTACTAAGAGAAATGAGTTTAGGAAAATAGGGGTGTCATTCCAACCTTTTAGGAATCATCTACTAGAATACATAGGCAACTTCAAATTAATGTAGCTAATAGAGTAATGAAACAAAGATAATGAAAATTGATATGATGTAAACAAATATATCACTTTACCTTCAAACATTTAAATCACTGCAAAAGACTAAGTATACATAGAGAAATCAATGATTGAAGTTGACTGAAAATGTAACTTAGACCTATACGAGTAGTTGAAGATAACTCCAAGATATATCTTGAAATATCAATCTATTTTGCACATATGGTAAATGCTTTGCATGAGCATGAAGCTTGGGAAGGATGAGCACAATGTGTGCTTTTCAAATAGCATAATACTTGGACAGAACCTCCTCTGAATGTAGCACCAAAGTCTAGTCTAATGTGCGACTATGTTTTAGTGTATATGTAGAGGATTCTTAATTCAAAACTTGGAGGAATGCTATCTTAAAGTTCTCTCAAGTTAGATGAATCTCATCTCATCAATTTCTCCTAACTTAGCTTCATGATTTGTACCAAACAAGGTCACAGTATTCTCCTTTTACACTTACTTTTGATGTTGTTACATTTCAAGTATTACAAGAGATAGTTTCTATGGCTCCTCTCATTGAGAGTACAAACAATGTCATTATACTAGTGATTAATCAAGCACTATGCTTTGATGAAACCACACCAACAATTATGCATAAGTAAATCAAGCATCCAACAAACTATTGATAGAGAACAACATGGACTGCATGCATGAAGAAGACTCAACCCTACACCTATTTCCATAGGAGTGGCAATAGGTTTGCAATCTTTAAGGCAAAATATTTGCAATAATTTGTCAATATATGTTTCTTGACATATAGCTATTCCACCATCAACTTACATGAGCTGAATGCCCAAATAATGAGGCAGATGCCCCGAATATGAAATCTCAAAAGAGGCATGCAAATCAGCAATATGCTTCTCATTAGGACGAAGTAGCAACATGTCATCAACACAGACAACAATGATAAGAATCACATCATTTGCATGCTTAACATACAAGGTTCTTTCAGTTGGACTATTCTCAAAACCATGTGCAATGAAGTAGGCATGTATCTTTTCATACAAAGCATATGGTGCTTGCTTCAAACAATATAATTCCTTTTTCAGCTTGCACACTTTGTTTTCATGCCCTTTCTACATAAAACCACAGGGCTGAAATACATAGACTTCTAAGTCCCCATTAAAAAATGCAAATTTTAATGTCCAGTTTATGTACATCCCAAAATTGATGAGCTGCAAGTGCACACATGCTTTGAACAATGGTCATTCCGCATGTGGGTGCAAAGGTCTCATCAAAATTAATTCCTCTCTATTGAGCATGAACTTTTGCACTAAGCCTAGCCTTGTACATGTGAACTATTCCATCAGGCCTATGCTTCAACTTCTATACCCATTTAGTGCCGATGGCCTTTTTGCCTGGAGGAAAATCACATAAAGACCAAGAACCATTCTTCATAATAACATCATATTCTGGTTGCATAGAAACCATCCATTTTCTTTTGAATTTCATGATTCATGAAAAGAAATAGGTTCACGCGTGACAAAAACTAGAGGCAACCATTGCATAGCAGTACAATGCAAAAAAGCACAATGAGGGCTTGGACGAGTATGATATAACAAAGTTGCATCTAGTTTGCTATCTATATCACAAAGTCTACACCAACCATTTGGGCATAGTTTTTGCCACTAACGGAATGATCTGCATCATCATGTGAAACCCGTAAAGGTTGAGAAATCGCCTCATTTGGACAAACACTTGACTATCCCTATAAAAGGAAGAAGCAAAGTTTCATACACATCTTTGGAGCTAACTCATTTCTCCTTAGTACATGAAAGTAATCAGTGAATTGCATCTTCCACAAAAACAACATCATAGCTAACCAAAATGCATTTAATATGTGGATGATATAGACGATAGTGTTGGCTTTCAAAATTGCACAAAAAAAAATATGTTTTGACTACTTTATCATCTAATTTTTTGAGTTGTTATTTAGGCACCAAAGCATATGCCAAGTGACTCAAGACATGTAGATGAGAAAAAAATGGCTTGTGACCATGCCATTCCTCATATGGAGTGTGAGATAGCAATGCTTTGGTGGGACACTTGTTAAGTACATATGTTGCACATATGACAAGCTCAAGCTAGAAGCTATGTACTAAAGCCTTACATTTGACAATTCACCTTTCCATCTCCATGCGAGACCCATTCTTTCTTTTATCAACTCCATTTTGTTGAGGCATATGGGGCACTGTACATTGATGCTTTATCCCATGTTTAGCCAAAAATGCATTAAAATCAAAAGACATGTATCCCCCCTCCCATCGATAAGAATGGAGGGTGCCCATTTTACATGCTGACATATTTTTAGCCAAAATCAAATTTTTTTGAAGCACATAAATATTTTGGACTTTTCTTTTAATGGATACACCCATGCATGGCTTGAAAAATCATCAATAAATGTCACGAAGTAAAGGTAGTTCCCAAAAGAGGGTGTTTGCATAGGACCATAAGCATCACTATGAACAAGCTACAATTTCTTACTACCTCATATTGAACCATCTTTTGCGAAAGAAAAATGCTGATTTTTTTTCCAAAATACAGCCTTTAGAGACATGTTAACCAAGTGAATCAAGTTTGCATAGAAAGAAAACCATTTCATATTTCTGCATGCATAGCAAACTAGTAAAATTCAAAGACCAAACCATGCATGCAAAAGCTTTGCATCTAAGACAGCTTAAGAATCTTGAACTCCACATGCTAAATCATTGACAAATTTTGCATTATCCATGAGCTTATCCAGCCCATGACATAAAATTCTAGAAACAATGATAATATTGCCATTTGACATATGATGAACCATAGATCTATCATCAAGAAATTTGAGAACCAAGCCAATATTGGCTAATGTTGAAAGTGACAATATATTTTTCTTGATCCCTAACACAAAAAAAGCATTTGACAATGTGATAAGACTAGCATCAATAGTAGTGAGAATGATGTTACGAACTCCCATTATAGGATAAGGGGAGTTTTTAGCACATGTGATAATACTCCGTGTAGAGGCAGACTCAAGTGAATAGAAGAGACGACATTGTGAGGTAATATGTTTACCCACTATCAAAGCATCAAACCTCTAAGTCTATTGGAGACATACACTATTCATGAGAAGAGGGGTCATAGATGCAAACAATAGTAAACACCCATTTTTCATTCTGCACAAGATGAGCAGACTTTGTTCTAGGTGTAGAAGCTTCTACAACAACCATTATAGCCTCTTTTGTACCGGATGTTGTACAACCCTTTATGACACGGTCATTTTCTTTATAATATTTGCAAAACTATTTCTACTTTTTTCTTTTCTTCTCATCTTTTTCTTCCCTTTTTGACTATGCAAAGTTAACAGATTTTTGCATACTAGTAGATGAGCTCCATTTACCTTTTCCCTTTTGATTAGCAAAGAAAGCTTGATTTGTAAGATGCAAAATGGACATGTTCTATCTAGTTTGATCTTCATGTAATAAAATTTAGACTAACTCCTCAAATGTTAAGGCATTTGGGTTTCCTTTTATCATCAACCGAAGCGTAGAAGAAAAATCTTATATGAATCTAGAAGACCATTAAGAATGCTCTACATGAATGAATTATCTTGCAGGACTGCATTTCCAGAAATCAACTACCCTTTCAAATATTTGATCTTTGTCAGAAAATTGTCCATAGAATCTCCTTCATTTCTATGCTCACTCTCCAAGTGTTTTCACAGGTAAGCAACAAGATCCTCATTTCTTGTATGGTATAAAGTTGATAAGTGTATCCCAAGCATCCTTTTCTGTTTTGCACAAAAGAATATGAGGGAAAATGTCATGCTTAATGGAAAAATCTATCAATGCATGTGCCTGAGTATCTTTACCATCCCAGCAAAGTTTCTCTACCATAAAAACTGCAACATGGATATGAATTTGAGGATTATATTCTTTAACACCATCGACATCACCTATAATAATTGTATTTTCAAGTGTAGTAGGTCGTTTTTCAACACCCTACACAATGTTCCATCCTCCTTTTGTGACAAATACATTATGCATCATATATGCCCATAGTGGGTAATTGATACCATCCAAGTTTCTTTACTGTTAGTGTAGTAGGAACTACAACACGGATATGAATTTGAAGATTATTGTCTTTGACACCATCTACATCACCTATAATAACTGTATTTGCAGGTGTAGTAGGTCGTTTTCCAACACCCTACACAATGTTCCATCCTCCTTTTGTGACAAATACATGACGCATCATATATGCCCATAGTGGGTAATTGATACCATCCAACCTATACTCGATAGCCAGAATATGCAATACATAATTTCTTTCAACCATGGCCACTGATTTAAATTCCTTCATGCATAAAAATGATTGTATCTGAAACTCTTGAACATGACTACCTTGACGTGCTCTCCTAAACCTGCAATAGACTTTGAGGTGATTGTACTAGCGACTAAAAGTTTGTATACATGTCTGGCACAAAATGATAAAATTGCCTACATAAGCACTACGATAGTATAGTATGTTTGGAGGCCAAAAACAACCTTAGATCAAAATCTTGACACAACACAATGAAGCTATTTTGAACTCCTCATCAGCACGACTATGATCACCATTTTTCATGCAATTCAAAGACTAATTGGAGGGGTGTCAACGATGCCCTAGATGAAGCAATGAACTTGTATAATACCAATTGTTTGAGTTTGAGGTCTATGGAAGAATGCAAATAGCACAAGGAAGAAGAAGAAGAAGCTTGTAGCACAACACACAATATTGAATGTATTACCAAGTGAATACACAAAGATAAGTCATCCATTAGGGTTATAGGCATATATCCAAGCTAGGGGGACAAACTCCTCAAGAGGGAAAAAAGTGACCCAGTGCTCCTAGTGTATATCAATGGCCTTCATGGTCTAGGAGCTGCAAATAAGAAATTCATAACCTCTATTCAGACTAGGAAGAATATTCCCAATTCTGTAGAACTTGTACTTTGGAAATGGAAGAGGAAAATGCAGAGGATTTGGAAGTGAAAGAAGAAACAATAACCAAGACCAAAGAACACAACAAACTAATGGAGCAGGTGGAGGAAACTTTCAAGGCAAGGGAATCCAAAAAGGAAGTAGTAATTTCCAAAGAAATTATTCATGTAAGGATAGTATAGGATGTTGACTTGGTCACTTTGAACATGCCTCCAGATTTAAGAATAAAAAAAAAAAGGAATCAACAAAACAACAATGCATCCACAACTGCAAGTGATTCGAAGAATCTTTTCATGTTCCAACATCAAATGATGAATAAAATGTTTGTTAATGTGTCAAAATCAAATGGTAATGTCTAATATATTGATTTAGGTGATTCAAATCACATGACCATCCATGCACAATGATTTAATCGTTCACAACAATTGCTAGTTCTTGTATTTTGTTTTTATTAAAAAGATGATGATACATCACATCCTATTGAGCATGCAAGAAACATAGTACTATCCATGGCAGATGGGAAGATAAAATATTTTGTTGATGTATTGCCTATTTCCAACATAATATAGGGCGTAGTTTCCATTGGAGGAATGAGGATTACAATTCGAGTTCAATGCTACTTTTTTATATGTAAAAGAATAACAAAAGAATGGAAGGTTGATTCCAAAGGGAACAAAGTGGGTATCATATTCACCTCGAATGAGAAAATTCCTTAAATGAATGCAACTATGTTTGCAAAAGGTGCAAGTGTTATTGCGGAAACTGATATTTGGCACACATGAATTGGACATCCAAATTTGTAGAGGATAAATTTGACAAAGACAAAGCATCTTGTCAATGGACTACCAAATTTTAGAAAATTAAGTCTCAACCATACAAAAGGACTCTTCCACTAGATCTCCAAGTAGACCAATACAAAAAGAGGATCCAAATTCTTGGATGTTGGAAAAGATGGATGGACACTCCAAGAGATTGAGTAGGTACTGCCAAATCCTACCTTGTACCAGCCCTTTAATGCTTTAGAGTTGATAAGTGGATCTCCTTAGCTTTCCAATGACACCATAAAATGGCCTATGTACTTTGAAAATGATATGTGCGAAGGTTGAATCAAAACTTTGAACCTCAAGATCTCAAGAAAATCTTCTATTTATGTCTTGACACCTGTTGGATCTTTTGCTCAGTATGACCATCACAGTAGGGATTGGACACATTCCTTTTAGGGGTTTCTAATTAGCTTAGTAAACTAACCATTCCAAGTGGATTGATGTAAAAAGATTAACTATACTAAGAGAAATCAATTTAGCAAGTAAACCTTTACCCCCGATTTTTTAGGACGGTTGCACACTTTGACCAGTGATCACCTCGATGAGCTTTTCTCTGAAATGCCTGCATAGAATCTCTTCAAATTTTGACAGCACGTAGATAACTTTGAGCTGGTTCCAACAAGCTTTAGAGCTTTTAATTTGGTGGAGAAATGACTGAGATATGCACTCCACAAGTTGACAAACTTTCAAGTAGTATGACAAAGAACTCAGAAATGAACAGTGTGAATGTATGTATTAATGAACACTTGTATACAATACCATTGGCATGAATATCATTGCCTAATGGTGTAGATAGGTGTGGGCTAGAGTGTAAGCCTCACACACACTCAGAAACAGTAATGAGAAGCTCGGGAGTGATGAGTTCTACCGTCATGATCACTTTTATAGTGATTGAGTAAACTTTTGAATTCAAATTCAAACTTTTGGCTCCCTATGATCAAGCTCCTATATCCTAGGAGATATTCTATCAATCAAAGATAAACTTTTTCCACGAATTCCTTTTGGTAGGTGTTTACAAAGATTCCAAGTCAAATGTGAATTTTACATAGAGGTAAAGTGGTAATTAACCACTAGCATATATTCCTATGCTTCTCCATGTGTGTATGGACTTCAAGGTATGCTTCAAGCCAAATGTGTAGGCTTGTGACTTGCACCAACAGCTCCCCCTCAAGCCAAACATTTTGGCTTGGTCTTTATCTTTAATCTTCATGTATATCCTGCAATTCAATCATTGCTTTGAACCTGCAAAGTTTGGTTCCATCCAAAGCTTTAGTCAACAAACCTGCACACTGCATGTTGGTTGATACATAGGTTAATTGAATGTCCTTGCTTAATAACTTCTCTCTCACATAATGGTAATGGACCTCTATATGTTTGGTCCTAGCATGATAGATAGGATTAGCTGCAAGGTGAAGTAAGCTTGTATTGTCTCCAAAGATTATTGGTGACCTAGTATATAAGCCCAATTTTGTATACAATAGCTTGATCCATATGGCTTCTTGGGTGGCATTAGCCAGTCCTCTATACTCTGCCTCTGTAGAAGATAAAGCAACACTAGGTTGCTTCTTTGAGGACCATGATATTGGCTTATCACCTGCAAATGAAATGTATCCAGAGGTACTTCTCCTATCATCCTTGCATCCTGCCCAATCAGCATCTAAATAGATCTTGATATCAATGTCTGAAGTGTAAGAGAAATACGAACCATGATGTTGTGTACCCTTGAGATACTTTAGAATTCTTTTGGCAGCTTCTAAGTGAGGTACCCTTGGCTTGTGCATAAACTGACTTAGCACACTAACTCCATATGCAATATCTATCCTTGTTAAGGTAGCATAGTTCAAGCTTCCAACTATGCTTTGGTAACCTATAACATCATCAATTTCATCACCTTCATGGGCACTTAGTTTTAGGTTTACCTCCATTGGAGTACTTGCAACTTTGGCTTCCTACAAATGAAACTTCTTCAACATATCTCGTATGTACTTTTTCTGAGTAATGTATATTCCAGAGTTAGTATAGACTAACTCAAGCCCAAGAAAATAATTTAGTAGACCAAGATCATTGGTCTTGAACTCCTTCATCATTTGGCTTTTGAGTTGTCTAATTCCATTAACATCATTACCTGTAAGTATGATGTCATCAACATAAACACATAGGTATATTACCTCTGAATTACTTCTCTTGATGAATAGAGAAGTGTCTGCCTTGCTCATGACAAAACCTTGGTCTTGGAGGTATGTGGTTAACCTGTGATTCCATGCCCTAGGTGCCTGATTTAATTCATATAAAGCCTTTTTCAATTTGCAAACATATGTTACCTTCTTAGGGTCCTCATAGCCTGGAGGTTGTGACATATATACCTCCTCTGAAATCCATCCATTCAACAAAGCATTCTTGACATCTAATTGGTACATGTTCCAATTTTTTGATGCAGCCACAACTACCAACACTCTGATGGTTGGCATCTTGGCCATAGGTGAGAATGTCTCTTCATAGTCAATGCCTTGGGTTTGTACAAAACCCTTGGCTACCAATCCGGCTTTGTACCTGTTAATTGACCCATCATAATTTCTTTTAAGTTTATAGATACATCTCGATCCTATTACCTTCATGGACTCCTTCTTTGGTATTAGCTCCCATGTGTCACTTTCCTTGAGTGCTTCAATCTCCTCATCCATAACTTCTTTCCATTCTATCTTGGTTATGGCTTCTTCATATGATCCTGGTTCTTCAATTGACAAATCTTTGGAAAGATAAACAGAGTGTTTAGTAACAAGAGATGTATCATACCCATATCTGATAGGCTGTTTGCTCTCTCTTTGTGATCTTCTGATTGATTGAGTTGAAGATTCAGGTATCTCTTCAAGTTTCTTCATCTTCATTCTGCCCTTGGACTTCCATGCCTTGAACTCTTCAAGGTTGATAATGTCTTCATCATCTGAATTTGAGTCTTCATTCTGAGTAGGTTCCTCCTTCGCAAAATTTGGAAACTCTTCTTCCAAATCATAGGGTAGTTTGAACTTCCTGCATTGATTCTCATACCAAGAATCATTTTCTTCAAAGACAACATCTCTACTAACCATCAATCCCTTATTTGATGGGTTGTAAACCTGTATCCTTTTTTATTCAAATCATATCCAATAAAGATGCACTTCTCAGCCTTAGGGTCTAGCTTACCTCTTATCTGAGAAGGAATGTGTACATATGCTACACATCCAAATATCCTGCAATGGTCTAGTGAGGGTCTCTTACCATGCCAAGCTTCATAGGGTTTCATCCCATCAAGTGACTTAGATGGTAACCTGTTTATGAGATAAGTGGCAGTAGAAACATTCTCTGCCCATAGATAGTTAGGTAACTTTTTTTCATTCAACATAGACCTAGCTGTCTCAACAATCAACCTATTTCTTCTCTTAGCTACCCATTCTGTTCAGGAGTATACCTTGTGGTGATTTCTCTTCTAATACCTCTGTCCTACAAGAAGTTTTCAAACTCATTGGAGAAATACTCACCTCCTCCATCTGACCTTAGGCTCTTCAAATTCTTCCCTGTCTGATTCTCAACAAGTGCAAGATACTTTTTAAAGCAATTAAACACTTCATCCTTGTGCTTCATGAAGTACAATACAGTCCACCTGCTATAATCATTAATAAAAGATACATAGTACCTTGATCCTGAGATTGAGGGGTCTTTGCTTGGTCCCCATACATCTGTATGAACAAGTTCTAGGTAGTCTTCATGTATGTAACCTTTCCTTGAGAAGGGTAACCTGTGAGACTTCCCAAATTGATAAGCTGTACATTTATATATCATGTGTTGTTTGGAAAAATTGGGTATTCTAATTACACATTGATCCCTGCATATCTGCTTCAAGGTTCTTTCTCCTACATGCCCTAATCTTTTGTGCCAAATCTCAAGCTCTGAAAGTATTTGATCTTTATAACTATATAGTGCAATATTCTTTGTGTCTTCTAGCTCAAAAGTGAAAAGTCTGCCTGATTTTTCTCCTTTAGCAATCCTCTTAAACCCATGCCTTCGATCCTCCACAAATGCTCCAAATTGATTGAATCTAACCTGCAAACCTTTCTCCACAATGTGTCCAATACTCATCAAATTTTTGGTAATGGTTGGTACATAAAGTACCCTACTCAACAAGTTCTGATTTCCATCACAAGTCTTAACATTTCCAACTTTAACTACTGAGTGCTTGGTGTCATCACCTATTTGGACTTGATGTTTACCTTTTGGTTCCTCAAGATCAGAGAGTAGTGCTACATTGCCAGCCACATGATTTGAGCATCCCGAGTCAATGTAGAATAGGTGGTCATCATTTGTACCTAGTAATGAAGTCATGTTCATGATCAGAAGAGAATCATCTTGCTCTTCTGTATAGTTGTTGTAGTCCTTTCTAGATTTGAATCCTCCTTGGTAATTGCCATTGTAGTTTTTGTAATTGTTGTTGTAGTTTTTGTTGTAGCCTTGGTGATGGTTGAATCTACCTCTTGACTGTGAGTATCCACCTCTTTGATATCCTCTTCCTCTCTGATTCTTGTAATTCTTGAAACACTCATTTGTAGTATGATTTGATAAACCACAAATGTTGCATGGTGAGGAGTTATAGGATCTCCCCCTACCTTGCTTACCTCCTCTGCCCCTTCCTCTTGATGATCTACCTCTCCCTGCATAGTTGGCTTGGGAGGTAGTGCCTTCATCTTCCACCTTCTTGTTCTTGCCTTTATCTTTAGACTTTTTATCAGTATATAGGGCAGAAGAGTTATTACCTTTGGATGTGTCTCCATTCTTGTTGAGCTTTGCTTCATGAGTGAACAACTGTCCCATGAGAGTTGTAAGATCTGGAATTTGCATGTCCATGTAAAGGTCCGTGGCAAAGGTGAAGCTTTCCCATTTGTCATCAGCTTTGATCCCATTGATCACTTGCCTCATAATCTGCTCTTATTCAATCTCTTCTCCTATGCTTGCTAACTGATCTGCTACATCTTTAATCTTGGTCACAAATTCTGAAACAGCTTGCTTAGGCTGCTTCCTTAATGTGGTGAATTCAATCCACAACTGATTTTTTCTAGCCCTTGTGTTGGAAGAGAAATAAGATGACAAGGTTTCCCAAGTTTCTTGGGATGTCTTACAGTTCCTAATATGGCAAAAGAAAATCAGAGATGGAATTGAGTAAATAAGACCTTGCTAATGCATCCTTAGCACACCATGTGTTGAGCTTTTCATGTTCTTCCTTTGTTGGCAATCCTCTTGTTTTGAATGAGGGCAATTCCTCATCTCCTGAGATATATCCATAGAGACTCCTTCCTTGTAGGTAAGTCTTCATCCTTAGAGACCATGCCTGATAGTTGTTCCTGTCCAATTTATCAATAGATGAAGGAAAATCATCTCCCATTTTACCTTAATTTGCTCTAATACCACTTGGGAAAGATGGATGGACACTCCAAGAGTTTGAGTAGGTACTTCCAAATCCTGCTTTGTACCAGCCCTTTAATGCTTCAGAGTTGATAAGTGGACCTCCTTAACTTTCCAATGACACCATAAAATGGCCTATGTACTTTGGAAATGATATGTGAAAAGGTTGAATCAAAACAGATAACTTTGAACCTCAAGATCTCAAGAAAACCTTCTATTTATGTTTTGACACGTGATGGATCTTCTGCAAAGTATGACTAACACAGTAGGAATTGGAAAACTTCCTTTTAGGGGTGCCTAATTAGCTTAGTAAGCTAACTATTCTAAGTGGAACGGTGTAAAAAGATTAACTATGCTAAGAGAAATCAATTTAGGAAGTAAACCTTTACCCCCAATTTTTTAGGAGTACTATTGCAGACTTTGACCAGTGATCACCTCGAAGAGCTTTTCTCTGAAATCGATGAATATAATCTCTTAAAATTTTGAAAGCATGTAGATAACTTTGAGCTGGTTCCAACAAGCTTTAGATCTTTGAATTTGGTGTTGAAATGACTGAGACATGCACTCCACAATTTGACAGACTTTCAAGTAGTATGACAGAGAACTTAGAAATGAACAATGTGAATGTATGTATTAATGAACACTTGTATACAATACCATTGGCATGAATATCATTGCCTAATGGTGTAGATAGGTGTGGGCTAGAGTGTAAGCCTCACACACACTCAGAAAGAGTAATGAGAAGCTCCGGAGTCATGAGTTCTATTGCGACTTTTTCATGATCACTTTTATAGTGATTGAGTTATCTTTTGAATTCAAATTCAAACTTTTGGCTCCCTATGATCAAGCTCCTACATCCTAGGAGATATTCTATCATTCAAAGATAACCTTTTTCCATGAATTCCTTTTGGTAGGTGTTTACAAAGATTCCAAGTCAAATGTGACTTTTACATAGAAGTAAAGTGGTAATTAACCACTAGCATATGTTCCTATGCTTCTCCATATGTGTATAGACTTCAAGGTATGATTCAAGACAAATGTGTAGGCTTGTGACTTGCACCAACATTGGAATCACGTTGGGAGCTTTGCTGAAATCAATGAAATTGAAATGTGTTCATTTCCCCATCGAGAAGTCCACCCACTCTGATTGGTGGGTGGTTAGCTAGATTGTAGGAAAAGTAAAATTTCTATATTAGCAAAACTTTTCCTTTGTTTCCCACTTAGTTTAGTGAATTCCTAAAATCCATAAAGCACCCCTTTTGCTTGCTTATCTCCATTTCTCATCATTTTTTCTCTCCATCTAGAGGCATAGTTAGGCTTTTGCAATTTGTTTCTATTAGATTGCAAAGAAATGTTTTCTCTCTCATTGTATGTACTTTTCTTTATCTCAAGCTTAACTTGGTCTCTCATATAGTTTGTAAAGCTATATGTCTTCACATCAACTGAGAGTGATGAAAAGAAATAGCCTATCTTCAAGTGGATGGTTCTCATAGCTGGAAAATCAGTTTTGCTTGATTCAAAGATCCTTGGATAGCTCTTTGAAATTATTTAATTTTGATAAAATTCAGTTAACTTCCCTATACAATTACAAAGAAAAGTATAGAGTGGAGTTTTTGACCTAGTGGAGGGCAATCATCTTCCATAGCTGCATTGTGGTTGTTGGAGTTAGACGTCTGTAGAAGCACATGAATAGCACAAGGAAGAAGAAGAAGCACATGAACAACACTAGAATGTACAAAGATGAGTAAACCATCAGGGCAATAGGCATATATACAAGCGAGGAAGAAACAAACCTCCTAAAGAGGGGAAAAAAATGCCCCGACAGTCCTAGTGTGTTCACACACATCACTACCTAAATATATCAACAAATCCCCCCCGAGAGTGGTGCGGTGAACAAGGAGTTGGCACTCATGTATAAGGAAGTTCCAAGCTATGTGTAATCAATCCACAAAAGGAAGTAAGCCCAAATCTTTGCAGAAAGCTTCAAACTTCTCCCTAGTTAGAGCCTTTGAGAAAAGGTCTGCAATCTTCTCATGCGTGGGCACATATGCCAAACTAATCTCTCCATCAGAGAGCCTCTCCCTAACATAATGATAATGGACCTCAATGTGGTTAGTGGGAGCATGGAACACATGGTTCATTGCATCTACCAATGTGTTCTAACTGCTAGTGAAGATGGTGGTGGCAAAAGACTGATTAACACCCAAATCATCCATAAGGCATCTGAACCACACACACTCAATAGTTGTCCCTATATTCAACCTCACAACTAGAAGTGGCCACAGTACGCTGCTTCTTGCTCAACCAAGATATACATGAGCTACCAAGCATGAAGCAAAAGCCACTAGTGGACACACGAGTGTCATAGCAAACAGCTAAGTTAAAGTCAAAAAAAGCATGTAAATATGGCAGTAGTGATCCTTGCTTGGGATAAAACAATGCAAGTAGACAAATACCACTCAAGTAGTGAAAGATATACTTAAGTGTGTGCCAATGCTTGAAACCAAGCATGAATGTAATAGGATCCAGGTGGATTTACAAAGTCAAGAAGAATTCAGATGATTCAATAACTAGGTGGAAAGCAAGGCTAGTAGCAAAGGGGTTTGCTCAAACCCATGGAGTGGGTTATGAAGAGACCTTCTCACATGTGGCTAAGTATTGCTAATTCAAAAAATAGGATTTTGTATCAGTTAGATATTAAAATGCATTACTTAATGGTTGGATCTCAGAAGAAGTCTACATGGTTCAACCACCAGGGTATGAAGAAAAGGACAAACCAGAATATGTATGCAAATTAAGGAAAGCACTCTATGGTTTAAAACAAGCTCCTAGAGCTTGGAGCCATAGGCTTGTCACATATTTGTAGGACCAAGGTTTTGTTGCTAGCAAAGCAGATTCTTCTTTGTTCATAAAGAAGACTAACTTAGAAACTATTTATCTATGTGTTTATGTGGATAACATTATCATTACAAGGAATGATGCAAATGGCATCAAACAAATCAAAGCTCAGATGATGGAAGAGTTTAAAATTAGTGATCTTTGTTTGTTAACATACTTTTTTGGATTAGAAGTTGTATATACAGAGGTTGGTGTCTTTACTACTCAAAAGAAGTACATTAATGATATGCTAGTTATATTCAAGATGGAGAACACTAAAGTTGTAGGTACACCCATGGAACTCAATCATAAACTTAGTTCTCATGAGGGAGAAATACTTGAAGAAATTTTAGGTTATCAAAGGCTTGTTGGAAGTCTCAATTATCCAACCCTAATAAGAGTGGACATATGCTATGGAGTAAGTACATTAAGACAATTTATCCATACACCAAGGAAACCTCACATAAAAGCGGCCAAGAGGATCTTAAAGTATCTAAAGGGTATCATAAATGAAGGGCTATTTTATCCATTCACATCTGACTTGGATATCAAGATATATTCTGATGCAGATTGGGTTGGCTCAAAAGAGGATAGGAGGGGCACTTCTAGCTACTTATCTTTTGCAGTTTCAAAGCTAATATCATGGTCATCAAAGAAACAACCAACTGTGGCATTGTCATCAACTAAAGTAGAATATAGAGGCTTAACAAATGCAACACAAAAGGCTATGTTGCTTAAGCTACTTTACCTAGATTTGGGAGTACATTCTTGTACCCCAATGATCCTTGGAGATAACACTAGTTCACTTCATTTGGCTGCTTATCTTGTATATCATGAAAGGACTAAGCACATTGAAGTGCGCTATCATTATGTAAGAGAAAAGCTACTTATCAAGGACATCCAATTGTCCTGTATGTATACAAATATGCAATGTGCAGACACACTAAAACAATCTTTGGATAGAACTAAGATGAACATGTTCAAGATGATAATTGGATTGCAAGAATTCAAGGAGAAATAAAGCAAAGCATGTTAGGCTTGAGGGGGAGCTATTCGTGCAAATCAGTCCAAGCCTACATACTTGGACAACTAGCATTCATCTCATTTAAAGTCACATATGACTATTCCCTTGTAAAAAGGAGTTTACTCTTGTAAAAGTGCATACGTTAATTGCACTCCTCTCACATAGTTAGGAGGAATGAAATCTCGAATTAATTCATAGTTGATTGATAATAAATTAAGTCCTAAAGTTTAGGATTCACTTTATGGTGAGAGCTTGAATTTGAATTCAAAAAATGGCTCCAACTCCAAGTTATAAAAGTCAGTCAAAATCTCACGTGTATTGAGCCCGATTTGGAGATCATTTTGAGATAGGATTTGGTGATTATTGAGCTCACTCTATAGCCACTTGAATACCCTCACATTGTGCAATTATACATTGCCAATGCCATTGTATTTCTATATGATTTAAAACATATACAAAGATTACATTTCTACTTCTCTTCTCTGCTATGATCATCTTAGAATAATGAAGTTCTCAGACCTTGTACTCACGGCATACTTGATTAATTGATGTGATTCAAAGTGGTATAGATTTACCAAGCTCTTTATTTCATAGCTACAAAATTTATTGTTAGTGATTTTCACAATCTCTAGATATCTCTACATCTTCGCTCACTAGTCTGCATAGTGTTGAAGCCCGAAACTGTCGGGATATACCCTTAGCTTGATGAATCGTCTAATCATCCGCATTAATCCATTGATTAGAGGATCATACTTCAAAGCACTTACGTGATTATTTGTGATTTTTGGGAAGCTCAAGGAGTGTACTCTACTCTCCACAACTTGTTTTTGGCTGGTGTGAAGCACGGATTTGTAGCACCACTTCATTTCTAGAATCTATCCACCATCTCCCCCAATGCTTCTGATCATTGTTGTTTATTTTAATGACATGCTACTCACTAGCCATAATGAGAAGCATATTTCTGATTTTAAGGCTATTTTGCATGCATCATTTGAGATGTTAGATGTGGGGTATTTGCATCATTATTCAGGCATTCAATTTATGCAAGTTCATGGCGGATTAGCTTTGTGTCAAACAAAATATATATCGACACATTATTGCAAGATTTTGGCCTTATAGAGTGCAAACCTATTGCCACTCCTATGGACATAGATTGAGTGTTCATGATGCTTGACATGCATTTGATGTTGTTCTCTATCAGCAAGCTGTTGGATGCTTGATTTACTTATGCATTACTTCGCCAAATATTCAGTTTGTTGTCTCATAGATGAGTAGGTTCATGCATTTCCTAGATGTAAAGCATTAGCAAGTGGTTAAGCACATCTTTTGCTACTTGAGTGGTATTCCACTACTTGGATTGTTTTATTCCAAGGTGGAGATCACTATCACCATATCTACATGCTTTTTTTGACTCTCCATGGGCTGGTTGCTATGGTAATAGTGTGTCCACCAATGGTTTTTGCTTCATGCTTGGTAGGTCATGCATATCTTGGTCATGAAAGAAGTAGCCTACTATGGCCACTTCTAGTTGTGAGGCTGAGTATAGGGCAACTTTGATAGTGCCTGTTCAGTGTGTGTCGCTCAGATGCCTTATGGCTGATTTGAGTGTTGGCCGATCTTTAGCCACCATCATCTTTACTGGCAGTTACCATTGGCAGTTGCGAGAAACCGTGTTCCATGCTCGCAATAAGGGATGTGCACTATCATTATGTCAGGGAGAGGTTCTCTATTGGAGAGATGAGTTTGGCATATGTGCCCATGGAGGAGAACATTGTAGACCTTTTCACATTCCACATAGCTTGACACTTCCTTATACATGAGTGTCGGCTCCTTGTTCACCACATAACTCCAAGGGGGGATTTTTGGGTCTATTTTTGTAGTGATGTGTGTGAATACACTAGGACCACTGGGGCAATTTTTTCCCTCTTTAGGAGATTTCATTTCCCTTGGCTTGTATATGCACCTATAACCCAAATGGGTCACTAATCTTTGTACATTCTCTTGGTAATATTTTTAGTATTGTGTGTTGTGTTCCAAGCTTCTCCTTCTTCCTTGTGCTGTTCGTGAGCTTTCGCAGAACTCGAACTTCAACAATTTTTTCATTAAATTAATATACTCACACTTACATATGCACATGCATATATGCACATATACATGCACATGCACAGTCATGCATGCACATACACAAACACACATAGACACACATATACATACTTATACACATACACATGCAACACATATACACACACATACACACACATGCACATACACACACATACAAACATATACTTACACATACACATACACATACACATACACATACACATACACATACACATACACATACACATACACATACACATACACATACACATACACATACACATACACATACACATACACATACACATACACATACACATACACATACACATACACAATACACATACACATACACATACACATACACATACACATACACATACACATACACATACACATACACATACACATACACATACACATACACATACACATACACATACACATACACATACACATACACATACACATACACATACACATACACATACACATACACATACACATACACATACACATACACATACACATACACATACACACATACACATACACATACACATACACATACACATACACATACACATACACATACACATACACATACACATACACATACACATACACATACACATACACATACACATACACATACACATACACATACACATACACATACACATACACATACACATACACATACACATACACATACACATACACATACACATACACATACACATACACACACATACACACATGCTTATGAACAAATATATCTATATGCACATGCGTGCATGCACATACACATACACACATAAACAGATAGTTACAATACACTTTCACATACATTTGCACATACACACACATGCACATATAGATACACATGCAGATGCATGTGCATAGACATGCACATGCACATGCATGTGCATAGACATGCGCATTCACATGCATTCTCATACATATACATATGCATATACACATACATATATACATACACATGCATATACACACATACACATACACACATGTCCACGTACACACATACACATACACCTACATATACACATACACATACACATATACACATATACACATACAAATATACACATACACATATACACATACACATATACACATACCTGCACATACAAGCACTTACATAAATATAGATATATAATTACATGTGCATACATACATATATACAATCATGTAAATGCACATATACATGTACACACACAAAGATACATATAATATGAATGAATTATACAATTAAAGTAATAAATAACATGTTAAATATAAATTGTACTAAAAATCATTAGCACATTTCAGTCATATAATTCGCACCATAGCCACTCTATAATTATTAAAATTATGAAGTCACACCATATACACAATGAGAAACACATTGGTATGAGAATACACACACACACATATACACACACACACACACACACACACATATATATATATATATATATATATATATATATATATATATATATATATATATATATATATATATATATATATATATATATATATATATATGTGTGTGTGTGTGTGTGTGTGTGTGTGTCTGTGTGTGTGTATATGTGTGTGTGTGTATGTATGTGTTGTGTGTGTGTGAATCAATGTAAATAATACATCCAATGTAACAAGTGAATCATCTGAATCTGCTCCCTGATCATAATCATCCACATCATCCACATCATCCTCATCCTCATGATCATCTACATGATGTGATGTATTTGAAGAGGAATCATGGGTAGAGAGTTTAGTGCCCTGTGTCGATCAATATCATCCCCCCTGTGTTTGTCTCTCCACCTCATCCACATCAGCCTCTCCATGATACTCTTGTATTTCATATAACAAAAATAAATAAATAAAACATATAATACACCAATGAAAATAGAAAAAGGATATTAAATTGGATTATACTAACAAAATCATCTGGATGATCTTGTATGTGCACTTAGATGTATAGCAAATTCAATATCCTTTTCATAGGATAACGACCATAATCCTTTCGTTATATTTAAACAAATAAAAAAGATTAATGATTAGTATTTTTAATAAAATAAAAAATATATTTTCAATAATGGATTATGACTGAATGTATCTTTGCTTGCTAGTAGAGGGATTATGAATGCAAAAAATGAAAGATTATATATTCATGGAAGACCTTACGCACATGGAAATATAGTAGGTTTGATAAACAATAGTTGAGGACATAATTGTTCAATGACTAGTTGCATAATCGAAGAGCATGAAAATAGTCATAAATCACCATACATGAGTAGAGATGTAGAAAGATACATAGTTGACAATGCTATTACAACATCACATGGTGGTGAAGAATTATTAGTGAATAATGGATGGTATAGACCTACAAGAGCACACTTCTACAGTGCAATGAAAACTTTCTATCCAACAATCCTATGTTGCAATGAAAAATCTTATTAATTGAAACTCTTTTAAAAGTAACTTTCATATTTAAATTCGTGTTTTATTTTTTTTTACATTCATGTATGGAATACTAACGATTTTTATTCATGTATGTAGATTCCAATGTATGATATTGATACTCTTCCACCACACCATTCAGAGTTGCTAGTAAGACCTCATTTATCAGAAGCATCCATGATGAGGCTATGCAAACGTGATTTTGTCGAATATGCAAGATTGAAAGAACTATATTCAAAAGAAGAGAAAATACAACATTTTTGTGATGATGATGATGATGATGGCATGGAAGATTTTATTGAAGATTGGTATTAAAATGATAGCAAAAGCATTGATATTTCTAAATATGAGAAATATCTTCAAGAAGAATGTCTAAAGCATATATGTGAAGGAAGTTCACAAAGAACAATAGATGATCAACAAAAGAGGATTGATGATCTAGAAAATCAAGTGAAAATTTTACAAATTTCAGTGGATGCATATGAGAGCAAATATGGAAGACTCTTAGAGGCATCATCATCTTTTGATCGGTTTACTGCCAATGAGTTATTGAAAATCAAGAAAACACTGAATAGGCAAGATTTTTTTGTAATCAAAGACATGACTATTATAAAACCATCCATTTTGCAATTGAATATATGCATAGTATTCATAGTACATCATTTCCTTCATTTTGAATATCATCATCTATGACAAGTACCATGTCATCTATTTCTTCCATGTCTGATCCATCATTGTGATCTACATCTAAATCATGAGCACTCCATGAATCATTTGTTAAACTTTCATGAGCTTGAAATGCTCTAAACATTTGTTGTGCTGCTATAGAAGCTATGTTGGTTGGAGCATGTAACAAATGCATATTACAAAACACATGTACCAAATCATTAACATTGCACTCAAGCGATTTCTTTGTTTCGAATGAAGAAAATCACAGGCACTCCAATTATGTTCACAACTACCACTTGAAACTAATACTAAAAGCACTCTCATAGCTATATGTTGTAATTACACTGCTTCACCACCATACTCTTTCGACCAGATAGGAGGTGGATGCTTTTGAATCGCTTCAATGTGCCATAGATCTCCAAAAGATCCTTCTCGATTTACATAACGCTACTCTTTGGTGGAATGCATCCTGACCATCTATAACTAGAAGTAATAACTAACATGTGGTTTTGAAGTTTGCCATGACTTCTTTGTTTGACGCTTGACCATTGAGTTGAAATGTTGGATCCAAAACGAATGTTGCTCCATGCAAATGAGTAAGCATTTGCATCCATCTCTTCTCTACTAATGATACAATCTGTGTTTCTCTCGTAATGAAAATTGAGTAAAGTCTTTTAATTTTTGAATAGCATTTGACGTAATCCAATAAACTTTACAAATCACAAATTTATCAGTATCAACCATTCATAAAAGTTCCACAAAAGGTTTAGTGATACCAACAATTTTTTCAAGATTATGCCAAAACTTTTGTGATTGTATTAGAGACGTACACTTGGATCCTGCAACTCGATAAGAAGGATACTGCTCCAGCCATGCCTCCCATCTTTGATCAACAATAATTTCTACAAGAGCTGGCTTACCTTCCAATAATCCACTGAGCACAATGTAGGCAGTTGCAAATCACGTGGCACAAAAAATATGAAGTGCTTTATTGGGAGATTTTGATCGAAAGAGCAAATATGAAAATTGATGCTCTCTAATAAATTTGACCACATAATTTGCATCTAATAAGCTTTGTTTAATGAAAGATAATCTACCTATATCTTTCAATAATGAATTTAATGTATGAGCTGCACGTGGAACCCAAGTAATGCCTTCATACTTGTTCTGAATTGTAATTCCAGCACTTCAAAAATTAGAGGCATTATCCATCACTATTATAGTCACATTCTTTGGACCACCCATGCACGATATAGCATGTTCATATACCTTTACAAGAAAAGCTGAACTTTTCTCTTTAAGAGAAGTATCAAAAGTTTCTAAAGACATGTTCCCCTTTTGAGATATAACCATGAAATTAATCAATGGTTTCTTTTGACAACTTGCCCATCCATCCAATGCTATTGTACATCCATAGATGTGTACATAATCAAGTACTATTTGATTTAATATAGCTTCAGTACCTTTTTTCACTTTATCTACATAATCTGTTTGCATTTCATTATAATCTAGCATGGTGAATCCTTCTCGTGCAGTTGACATCAAAGCACCTTTGAAAATGGGATTAAGAATAGCATTGAAAGGAATCCCACATGCTAGGAATGCTTGAGTCCATTTCAGATGAAGCTCGAGACAATCTTGCTTTTCAAAAGCTACATGTATAGTATTTTGTGATTTATTACAGACAAAGCATGGTGACAGAGTATTAGATTCACCATTTTTACTACATTCACCAACTCCACTCTTTTTTGACGTAGTTGGAGAAAATGGAGTACATGTATCTTGGTTATTCTCAAAAATAGTTTGAGAGACTTGAGTAGAAATATCATGATGATCCTCGACTCTCATCCATGCATCTACTCATTCTTGCTCTACACTTAGGCTACTTCGAAAGTGTTATGAACTACTCATGCTTTTGAATCCTTTTGATGTGATACCTTGAGATTTACATTTATTTGCATAACTTGCAAAATGTACCCATATATCACTATCTCGATTAGAGCATCCTGCCACATTATTACCTGTACTAAAAAGATCCTCTTTTATTCGAGTTGCATTTCCTACATAACAATGCCCACAACATTTGCATTGTATTATGGATATTGTTTTACCTTCTTGATGAACAATCACATATGATCATTCTTTTCCCTTTCCCATAATGCTTGCAAATTGCTTTATGAAGAATATACCTAAAAAAAATATAAATCAATATCAAATAAGATATTTTGATCAATGTTGAGTCAAACACTTATGATAGACTTCAATTCTAATTCTCAATCATACACACATATACGTTTACACATACATATACTTACACATAGTGTTGTAAAATAGGAATCAATATTGATTCAAACAATCACAATATATTTTAAATTCCTGATCATATGCACATACACTTACACATACTAATGTGACGTAAGAATCATTATTGAGTTAGACAATCACAATAGATTTTTCATTCACAATTATACACTCATATGCATATACATACTCATACACACATACATATACTATTATGAACTAAGAATCAATGTTGAGTCAAACATAATCAACCTATATCTTTTAATAATAAATTTAATGTATCACAATAGATTTTAAATTCTTAATCATATGCACATAAACTTACACATATTATTGTGAAGTAAGAATCACTGTTGTATCTAACAATCACAATAGATTCTGAATTCCTAATCATATGCACATACATTTACATAGACTATTGTGAAGTAAGAGTGAATATTGAGTCAGACAATCAAAATACATTTTTCATTCACAATTATACACTCATATGCATACACATACTCATACAAACACATACATATACTATTATGAAGTAAGAATCAATGTTGAGTCAAGCATAATCTACCTATATATTCAACTATAAATTGAATGTATCACAATAGATTTTGAATTCCTAATCATATGTACATACACTTACACATACTATTGTATGTGAAGTAAGAATGACAATTGTATCAGAAAATCACAATAGATTCTAAATAACTAATCATATGCACATACATTTACATAGACTATTGTGAAGTAAGAATGAATATTGAGTTAGACAATCAGAATAGATTTTTCATTCACAATTATACACTCATATGCATATACATACTCATACACGCACATACATATACTATTATGTTAACTAAGAATCAGTGTTGAATCAAACATAATTTACCTACATATTTCAATAATAAATTTAATGTATCACAATAGATTTTAAATTCCTAATCATATGCACATACACTTAGACATACTATTGTGAAGCAAGAACCAATGTTGTATCAAATTACAATAGATTCTAAATTCATAATCATATGCACATACATTTACACATACTATTGTGAGGTAAGAATCAATATTGAGTCAAAAAATCAGAATAGTTTGAATTATTTGATATTTATAGCAAAAATTTATACCTTGTTCTCTCTACGACACTTAAAGTTTGTAAAGAACAAAGTAGTTTGTATGAAAAATGATTAAGAATCAATCGTAATAGATTTTAAATTCGCATACATATACTATTGTGAAGGAAGAATCAATGTTGAGTCAAACAATCACAATAGTTTCAATTATTTAATATAGCAAAAATTTATACCTTTTTTTTCTCTCTACGAAACTTTAAATTTGTAAAGAACAAAGTAGCTTTTATGGAAAATGAGTATAGTTCTACTCTTTTATAAAATATTATTCGATCGAATCTTTTTCAATCGAAACATTTTTGGATCGAAAGCTTTTTGATCAAAATTTTTTTGATCGAAAGCACTTCGATCGAAAACTGACAAATTCCCGTGCAAAAACTATTCAGGCGTGTCTGAATAAGCTACCATGGCACCGAATAATTCGATCAAATAATAAGGGCTTACTGCAAAATTCCATAATTATTCACCAATAAACAAATTGTCGAATAACAAATAATGCAACCTAGATTGGTAACCCGTATTTGGTGAACACATTCTCAAATAAGAACTTAGCCATTGTTTGAGCATCATTCTTTGTCATGGCTTTTACTTCTACCCACTTTGTAAGGTAATCTATGGTTACAATAATGTACTTTGCTGGGAGTTTCTAGCTCGGGGGTTAATGGGACCAACAAAGTCTATACCCCACTTCAAGAATGCACATCCTCCCATTATTGGTCTCAAAGGCATCTCGTCTTTTCTAATCTGATATTGTGCACATTGGCATGTGTCACATCTCTTCACATATGTACGTGGATCCATATGAAGAGTGGGCCACCAAAGTCCCGAGGATAGAATGGTCTTGATTACTCGATCATGCCCAAAGTGTCCACGCGCAACACCACTATGTGCATTTTCTAAGATTTTCAAATAATCTGATTCATCAATTCACAATCTTAAGTAACCATCTTTGCCTCTTCGATAGAGGTTGTCCCATACTAAGACATAGTCCTGAGCCTCTTGCTCCATACTTTGTTTTCTTGCTAGACTAGTCTCATTGGGTAGTGTTCTTGATCTCATAAATTCTACCAATAGAGCACTCGAGTCTGGAATTAACAAGACATGATAAAGAGTCGCATGCTCCAATAGGGGTCTCATCTGGCACACTGGACAATTCTTAATCCAATCATGTATTTCTCTATCCAAACTAGTCCAATACACTCCTAAACATTTTAGTTTTACAATATTCATTGCTTAAAATAGTGATTCCCTAGCAATCGTTCATGAGCTTGTTGCAACCAACTACTATGTTCATCGCCCTCAATACAATAAGCTAGTAAACCCTCTGTATCTTGTTTGTACATGCTTCCTTCCAATATTTGATAGTTTTGTGATTTTACAATTTCTTCTTTGTTCGTTCTTACATTCCTATTTGCGGGTGCAAAGGTTAGGATAGGTACCAAGTTATTTGCACATTTAGGAACAACTTCTAGATTGAACAGATAAGCGTCAGGTAGTTCATCAAAATCTCCTTGCGATGGCTCTCCTGAAGTGATGTGAGAAAGATGATCGGCCTTGAGGTGGGTTCTACCTTTCCTAACAACAACTTCGCAGTCATATCCCATTATTAAGAGGAACCATCTTACTAAACATCTTGTATTAAAAGGTTTATTGACCAAACGTAATAAAGCTTGATAATCAGTGAGAGACTTGAACTTATTGGCCAATAGATAGTGCCTAAACTTCTTCACGACATATACCATGCCTAACCCTTCTCTCTCAATTGTTGTATTGTTTTGTTCAAATGTATTTAGTTGTGTACTGGTATATGCTATGCACAAATCGAGATTTCCTTCACTTGTGGGTTGTGCTAGCACACATCCTATTGCATGATTGGATGCATCTACATGGAAATGGAATGGTTTATCCCAATCAAGAGTGGTCAGTATTGGTGTTGTGCACAAACGTCTCTTCAGCTCATTGAAGGAACTTTCACATTTGTCATTCCACTCAAAATTTGTCAGCAAGGCATAAAGAGGTTTAGCTATGATCGCATACATGTGAATAAACCTACAGTAATGTCCACAATGTCCCATAAATGCTTGTATCTCTTTAACATTCCTTGGCCTTGGAAACTATGCTATGGCTTTGACTTTGTCCTCATCTATTGATATTCCATTCTTAGAAACAATATGAACTAAGATCTTACCTTGTCATACCATGAACGCACACTTTTTTGGGTTCAAAAACACTCGATATTCTCTACACTTGTTGAAGATCTATCTGAGCTCACGGATGTTGAGTCTGCTTTCTTGGTAATGAGCACATAAATCATCCACATATACTTCTAAGCTCTTTCGCAAGAACTCTTTGAATACATGACACATGAGCCTTTGGAATGTTGTAAGTGCATTGGTGAGTCCAAATGGCATCACACGAAATGTGAAGATTCCCCACTCTATGGAAAAAGCTGTTTTGTGTTGATCTTCTAGGGAAATGGCGACTTGGTTGTACCAAAAAATCCATCAAGGAAGCTATAAACTTCCTTGCCTACAACATGTTGCAATAAATGTTCGATGATTGGAAGCGGATAGCTATCTTTGATCATAGCGGCATTAACATTTTTAAGGTTAATACACACTCGCAACTTCCAATTCTTCTTGGGCACCACTTCAATAGGGGACACCCATTTAGTATGCTCAATCTGATAGATAAATCTAGCTTCAATCAGTCTATCAAATTCTTCTTTTATTTTGGCTGCATAAGTGTCATTATATGTGTAGGGCTTCTGTTTGGTGGGCTTGGCATCAAGCATCATGGGAATCGTATGAGAACATATTGCTGGATCTACTCCCTTTAAGTCTCTATAGGTCCATGCAAACATGTCCCTATATTACCTTAGTAAAGCTACAAGCTATACTTATTCTTCTGCGCTTAGGTCTTCCCCTATATATGTACATCGCTCTTCATTCTCTTCAATGGTTACCACTATTTTAGTGGTATTTTTTTATTATCATATGCTTCTCCTATGATGGCCTCTCTTTTAGCCATTCATACCAAAGTTTTTTGGTCTTTAACTTCATATTTCTTGAAATTTTCAGGCACTTCGAACAATGATTCCTCCTCTGGTTGTTTCACTACTTTTCTTTTCTTTTTCTTTTGACTACCTTCACTTTCCTCCTTTGAATTTATAGTTTTGATGCTCATGAGAGGCTCTTCTTCTTCTTGGGTATATACTCCTAAATTCTCTAGATAGTGCTCCTCTGAGTTAAAGCAACTATCCATCACAATGGATTCTAGATCATCATCATTCTCTTCTTCTTCTAGAACATCACTAGGGTCACACTCTTCTAACAAGGTCTCACACACGAACATAGAGATATCATAACCTTCTGCATCACAAAGAGATGTCCACTTTTCTTCATTGATAACAATGTCCATGGTGGCTAAGGTTTTTGGCCAACCATGGGGCTCAAATTCCTCATTTGAAAAGATCATCGGTGTGTAGGTTGGGTCTCTAATTGGTTTGTCTCCTAGATAAGTTCCTCCTGTTGGAGGAGATGGTGGATAGTCACAAGAGATCAAGTGGTGTAACTAGATATTTCTTCTCACCTGCTAAGAATGATTGCTGGAGAGTGTAGTGGGCCTCTAAAGCTTGCTAATGAGCACACATAATCATATATGTAGCTTGAAAGATGATCCACGAAATGATGGATCAAAGCAGATATGTTGGAGCTGATGCAAGAACAAAAAAATTGCTAATTTTGTTCTTACACTTGTTCAGTGTTTTGAACAATTCTCCGAGCACAACAGTAATTGACTTAATTCCTTTTGGGGGAATCTAATTAACTTAGTTAGCTATCAATCATGAGTGATTTCATAAAAAATGATGGACTACATGCAGAGAAAGAAGTTTAGCAAGTCATAGCTCCATCTCGACATTCACAAGCTGCATCCGTCATCATGCCAG
Organism: Ceratopteris richardii; assembly: GCA_020310875.1. Taxonomy (NCBI): domain Eukaryota; kingdom Viridiplantae; phylum Streptophyta; class Polypodiopsida; order Polypodiales; family Pteridaceae; genus Ceratopteris; species Ceratopteris richardii. Next base: position 158,856,972 of record CM035409.1, read on the forward strand.
TGAGCAATGATATATTAATATCTCAAGATCCCGAGAAGCAATGCTGATGAAACTTTTTAGGAGTGTAATAGACAGTATGCTAAATCTAACATATGTTACAACATTGCAAATTGTCAACTATACACTGAGAACAAGCTCTGAGAAGTACACTATTCTGATGGAGTTATAACAAAGAAGTGAGATGAGAATGTAATGATCATATATGTATTAAAACATGTACAAATACAATATCATTAGCAATCAAACATTTCTCAATGTGTGAGAGGTGAATGAGCTATGAGGTGAGTTCTCAATTCACACTTAGTGTACTTCAAAATGATCTTCCTAACTCGAGATACATGCGGGTCTTTTTGATCCTCTCCTTATAGTCATGTTTGGAGCCATATTTTGAATTCAAATTCAAACTTCTACATAAAAGGTGAACCCTTAAGTGTAGGATAAATTTCCTCATTACTCAACAATTGATTGATTCGTGATTTTAGAGCTTCTTAACTCCACGTGGGTGTAATCCACTTTTACAAGGATAAATATGAAGGATTTTTACAAAAGACTAATCATATGAAGTCTTGCATAGGTTATGCCAATAAATCAAGCATAACTTAATTAACCAAGTATGTGGGCTTGGGTTTAATTTCACCAACAGCTCCCCCTTAAGCCTAACATGCTTGTTCTTCATTGCTCCTTGATTTCCTACAAACCAACGACCAATTTGAACCTCTTCATCTTTGTCCCATCCAATGACTTGGTGAGTGTATCTGCACATTGTAAATGAGTTGATACATAAGATAGTTGAATATCCTTGCTAAGCAATTTCTCCCTTACATAATCATAGTGCACTTCAATGTGCTTAGTCCTTGCATGGTATACAGGATTAGTAGCCAAATGAAGTGAGCTAGTGTTATCTCCAAAGATTATTGGAGTGTAGGAATGTATCTCCAAATCTGCATATAGTTGCTTAAGCCACATAGCTTCTTTAGTTGCATTTGCCAAGCCTCTATATTCTGCTTCTGTGGAAGATAAGGCCACAATTGGTTGCTTAGTAGATGACCATGACATAAGCTTTGAACCTGCAAAGGATAGGTACCCTCAAGTGCTCCTTCTATTATCCTTGGAGCCAACCCAATCTCCATGAGAATACATATTTATATCTATGTCAAAGGTAAAAGTATAGAACAAACCTTCATTCATTGTACACTTTAGATACTTAAGCACCCTCTTTGGACCTTCCATATAAGGCTTCCATGGTGCATGCATAAACTTACTCAATGTACTCATTCCATAGGCAATGTGTACTCTTGTTAGAGTAGCATAATTGAGACTTCCCACAAGTTGTTGATATCATGTAACATCATCAAGTAGTTCACCTTCATGACAACTTAGTTTATGGTTGAGTTCCATAGGAGTACCTGCAATTTTATTGTTCTCCATCTTCAACTTTACCAACATGTCATGTATGTACTTCCTTTGAGTGATAAATATACTAGAATCTATGTACACAAGCTCTAAGCCAAGAAAGTAGGTTAATAAACCAAGATCATTGATTTTAAATTCCTTCATTAATTGAGCCTTGACTTCTTGATACCATTAGCATCATTCCCTATAATAATGATGTCATCTACATAGACACATACGTAGATAACTTCTGATTTGTTCTTCTCAACAAATAAAGAAGAATCTACCTTGCTTGCCACAAAGCCTTGGTCCTGCAAATAAGTAACAAGTCTATGGTTCCAAGGTATTGGAACTTGCTTGAGACCATAGAGTGCCTTCCTAAGCTTGCATACATACCCTATTTTATCTTCATCTTCAAAACTTGGTGGTTGTGCCGTATGCACTTCTTTTGATATCCATCCATTTAATTGATATAGATTCCAAGTTTTAGAAGCTACAACATTTACCAAAACCTTAATTGTTGGCATCTTTACCACATGTGAACATGTTTCTTCATAGTCCACTCCATGATTTTGGGCAAATCCTTTTGCCACTGACCTTGCCTTGTACCCGTTTATAGAGACATTTGAGTTCTTTTAGATTTTGTATATCCACTTGGATCCAATTACCTTCATGCCTAGCTTCTTGGAAACTAGATCGCAAGTATGATTTTCTTGTAGTGCTTCCACTTCTTCCTACATAGCTTCTCTCCATTTTTTCTTCTTCCTAGCCTCTTCAAATGAAGAAGGCTCTTGTGTCATAGAGTCTTTAGTGATATACACAGAGTGCTTGGTGACTAAAGATGTATCATATCCATACCTTATGGGTTTCTTGCTTTCTCTTTGTGATCTCCTTAGTGCTTGATTTGAAGCTCTAGTACGTCTTCTAATTGCTTGATTTTGACCTTGCCTCTTGACTTCCAAGCCTTGAAGTCAATCTATTCTTCATCCTCTAAGTTGATATCATATGCTAAGTGTTGATCTTCTTGAGTGAGGGTTGAAAATTCATTTTCCATATCATATGGTAACTTGACTAACCTGCAATCATGTTCAAACCATGAATTATTTTCATCAAATACTACATCCCTACTCACTATAAATGGTTTGATAGTGGGATTGTATAGCCTATACCCTTTTGGTTCTGATCATACCCAATAAATATACATTTCTCCGCTTTAGGTTTAAGCTTTCCTCTGATTTATGTGTGTGCATAAGCAATGCACCCAAATATTTTGGAATGGTGCAATGAGGGTCTTCTACCATTCCATGCTTCATAGGGTGTCATACCATCCAATGATTTGGAGGGAAGCCTGTTGACCAAGTAGGTGGGTATGGAAACAACCTCTACCCATAGATAATTAGGTAACTTCTTCTCATTTAACATAGAACTAGCAGCTTCAATAATTAACATGTTCCTTCTCTCTGCGAATCCATTCAATTCAGGAGTGTATCTTATTGTTACTTCCCTATTTATGCCTCTGCCGTGTAGAAATGAATCAAATTCATGTGAAAAGTACTCACCACCTCCATCAGAACTGATCCTTGTCAAGCTCCTTCCTGTTTCATTATGAGATTTTGGATTGAATGTAAATATATATATTTTTTTGCTAGAAATTGCTTTTTGATCGAAAGCGCTTTCGATCAAAATGCTTTTTGATTGAAAGCTTTCAATCGAAAGGATTTTTGACCGAAAGCATTTCGATTGAAAAAGTATCCTTCTCCATTTTTTCTGTGTTTATTCAGATAACCACAAATAAAACGAACATATTTGGTATTTTTTTAATTATTTGATTGAATAAATGCAACCCTGTTACCAATAGAGTTAGTAAGCGATAGAGGGACACACTTCTTGAATGAAGTCATTGAAAACCTTCTCGAAGAATTCTTGGTGATACATAAAAAGTCTACCCCCTATCATCCACAAGATAACGGACAAGCACAGAGCACAAATAAGATCCTATGTAATGTATTGACAAAACTATTAAATAATAAACATTCTGATTGGGATAAACAAATTCATCATGCTGTTTGGGCTTAGCGGATTGCCTACAAAATGGTACTCAATGCCACCCCATTTCAAATGGATTTCAGAAAATATCTTGTGCTACCATTGGACTTCGTGATCCCGACTTGAAGAGTAGCAGAAGAGCACGAGTGGAATGGACATGAGTTGTCCTCTAGGGTATTTGATCTAGAATGCTTAGGTGAGACTAAGCTACAAGCGGCAACCAGCATCTACGCTGAAAAGAAAAGACAAAAGGAATACTTTGATGCACACATCTAGGATAAAGCATTGAAAGAGGGAGACTTAGTGTTGGTTTACACACTAAAGCAGCATGCTCATAAATTGGAAAAAAGAGGATATGGACCCATGATCATTAATAGAATTCCACTAGTGGTGCGGTTCAATTGGCCACGCTACAAGGTGACATCTTGCCAAACTATATTAGAGGATGTAGAGTCAAGCTGTATCAAGAACCTCTTACAGAGGATATGCTAATGAGACTCAACACTACTAAGAAGCAAAAAGCAGAAGAGTTTAGGGTTAGAGAAGAAGCACATGCATAGGCTAGAGAGCGCATTAGGAGAAATACGTTAAGATGACAAGGCCTAGATGTTAATCCCGATACCCCAAGATATCACATGGCCATGTACCAAACATCGGGTGTACTTGCTTCTCGAATAATCGATCGACATCCCTTTGTGACCATAGAGGTAGGACAAGGAAAGAGTGTAAGGACTTTGAGAGCCTTGATTGACTCAGGTGCAGCAACTAGTGTAGTTAGATTCTTGTACTATCAAGATCTACAATTGAACATCAATCCCATAGAATCCTATCTCATAGGATTGGGAGGTGTGGAAACCCCTTGTTTGGGCAAGGTGAAGATTCTCATCTACCTTTAGGATGTCCCAATAAAAGTCAAAATGATTGTATGCCAAGATGAGGGCCTTATGGAACCACTTGTCTTGGGCCAAGATTGGATCTATGACCATGCAGTCAACTTAAACCTAAGAAGTAAAATTCTACAAGTTTGGGTACATGAACAATGCATTACATTAGAATTAGACAATTGCATGATCCAAATCCAAGAATCACACATTCGCTTAGTTCTTAGAAGACTAATCTTAGAGAAGAAGATGTTGTATGTGTCAAAAGCTCTATGATGCAAAAGGAGTCAATCATGAAAGAATAGGCTCAAAGGCAAGTGAATTTCTCTTCTCGTTCAAAGACTAATGCAGCCAAAACAATTCAACCATGGAGGCAAGTGCAGCTGTACAAGACAACTGATATATTAATAAACAAACAAACATCAAGAAAAAAGTAGTTCTAGGCATGAAGCAGATATGGGTACGCAAGGGCGAGCCATCAATCACACCATTGCAGTCCAACACATTACCAAAAAAACAATGGAGAAAGCCAAGGAAACAAGTAGCAGAACAATGAAGATCTCTATCTCAAAGAGTACTCCAAATTTGAATACTAAAGTAGTGAATGAAGGTTGACCACAATAACATACAAATTTGGGTGCTTAAGGAATTATTTGTAGCTCAACTAGGGCCATTACACATGTGGGTACCCAAGGAACGCTTACATGCACAATGGCCTAGGCTCTCCCTCACAAGAAAAGTCTCAACAAAGAAGCCAAGGAGAAGTGAGAATCAAAACCAAGCACAGAAATCAAAAGAAGATCAACTCATGTCCTCGATAATAGTAAGAAGACAATCATCAAGGGCATGGGTTTGGAAGCCTAAAACACTCGTAGCCCCCATAGAGCCAAAGAACCAACCATGTGGGATACAGAATTTAACAAACCATCCAAAGATGAAGATGCCCAATTTGATCTCTATGCAGCCAAACATGGTTCTCAACTAGATCTCTATGAGGAGGAATGCTCAAATGTCATCTCGAGATCCAATGGATACCTCTAAACACTGATTGCATCAAGTCTGCAAGTAACATCGAAAGCCTCGACATGCCAAAACAATGTGCCTTTGGTAGAACCCTGTCTTTTGCAACATTCAGGTTATGCATTTCTAGAGTATGCATTAACATAGGGCTGCATTACACTGTTGTGCATGGCCACATTTGAGAGTCCTAGGCACAAGAGCACATTGACATATGTCAACTGTTTTCATTGATACTATCCTCTTTCATCATGTTTTGTGACATTGTCATAAAAAAAAAAAAGAGAAACAAGAGAAAAAAAGGGAAAAAAAAAGAGAGAAGAAGGACCACGACTGTGCGCTCAAAGAAATTCATCAGTGAGTCATCAACAAGGACATCCATCAATGATGGAAGAGACACCCATGCTCAATAACCATGATGGGAGTACCACAGGAAGACATGAACATCAATCGACGTTTCACATTAGTAAGAATCATGTACTTTGGCAACACTATCACAATGTTAGCTTAGGAAACCTCTTCATCGGTCTGTCCTTGAGCACTCAGCTCAAGACCCAATTTTTTGCACCATACTTCTCACCGTGCATTTCCCAAGTAAGCATGCATAAGGCCACATTACAAGGCCATGCACAAGGCACATCTTTTCTTCAACCCATGCACTAGCACGCTTATTCATCATTCATTATGGGTTAAGACTACTTGGCATGATAGCTATTAAAGCCATGTTTGAAAGATCTAGAGGACATCAAGGTTACAACATCAATAGCTATGAAGAAATTCACACCCAATAGTTGCTCAAAATCAACATCGACAATCTCCTTAAAGCAATTGGGACTTTTGAAGAATAGGACAACGAACCCTGCTACATTTGGAAACAAATCGTGCTTGCTGATACATGATGGACACTACCTCTCAAAGTACTACATGGAACACCCACTCAAACAAGGGTTTATTAGGGATGATAGACTCGAGAGGGGGGTGGTGAGTGTTAGCACTCAAGGCCAAAGCACGAAGCATGGGAACAACATTGAAGAAGTAGACATAGAACAAAAGGAAGCATGTAGGGAGCTCCAAGAAGTGTTTGTCAAATGTTTTGAAGAAATCCCTATAAAAGCAGTTATTTTTATCAATAAAACCATTGTAAATATCATTTCACCTTTTTATAACTCCATTTTTTCAAACAGAGGAGTTCTCTAGCATGAGGAGCATTAGAAGTATATACCTACCAATTTTCATAATGTTTAGACTCCATTTGGACCCTCAAAAAAGCCTTGGAACCTTATTTTTAACTAGGCTTGACACTAGGTATGGATAGGGCCATAACTAGTCCAAAAACTATAAAAAGAGCTAGAGAGCTCACCTTTGGGGTTAGAATCTTGAGGTTGGCTTGTTAGAGAGTGAGCTTCTTTGTACTTGGTGAGAGCTTTGAGCTTTTGTAAGAGAGTTCTTATGCAATTGAAGCTTTCCATTGTTCCTTTCTTTGATCTTTCCTTGTGTGTGTGTATGTGTGTGCATATAGTGTGCTTCTCACTCCCACATTTGTTCCTTCACATGCTCACGTTCTTGATACGAGTCCTCACATCTCCGTGGATTGATAAGTAAAGGAGGTGGTGCTTAAGCTTGAGCTACATTACGTGATTTTTCAAGGAATCCAAGGTGGAAGCTCAGTACGTTGGAACCAGGCTTACACCCCTGAATGATATGGAGCTTATTGAAATTTTTTTATATGTATTGAAGCTACATTTGCGTGACCAACTAACAATGGAAACTGAAATAAGATGGTTGCAACACAGATCGGCTGTGATAAAAATGTTCGCACTTGAGGATGTGGATAAAGTAACCCGAGCGATGTTTTTAAAATGGATCCACAAAGTTAAAGATCAATCTATCCTAGATATAAAAAGAGAATTTGACCATCAGTATGATGACTTATAAGAACATGATAGGAAAAGAGTAGAACATGAAAAGATATCCTTGTTTCTGCGAGCGATAGATATGAAGGCTCGTGAAGAGCTTCTTCTAGAATTGTAGGACATGGAAATTGAATGTGGACTTACGAAAGATTGGGGTGAGGTGGAAGCACTACAAGGAATACGGGCGCATAGCGACGGTTAAGGCGACACAATTTTGTCGCTATAAAATTGCAAAATGCATCGGAATGAGCGTTGAGCATGGACCATCGATTAAATGACAAGCCAAACGACATTTTTTCGATGTGTGGCGCGACACAGTGTGTGATGCGTGCATAGAGCATCGCTAATGTGACGGTTTTAAAAAGCATCGCATAAGCGATGCTAAAAAATGTCCCTTATGTGATGCCAATTCCGGTGGTTTTTACGATGCATTACCATCCGTTACATGACGGTCTGTTGATGAAAAAAATTAAAATTTTGGAGGCTCTTTGATCGCATTTCAACACATCTGATGGAAGATCTCTCCAACATTCGCACTTGCGCTGCGCTTACGAGGTGAAACAAGTATATGTAGAATTGTTGTTTTGCCTAAGCTCTATCTTATTGTCTCTCTCTATCTTTGTTTCTCTCTTTCTATGTCTTTCTCTCTTTGAATTCTCTCTCTCTCTCTCTCTCCTCTCTCTATCTCTCTTTATTGCAGGTTATTCAAAAAGCTAACCAAGCAAAAAGTATGGCTAACTATTGTAAGTACAATTTCTATTCTTTGTATATCATTTGAATTGTGTTATTTTCATTAGATAGCATACTCACACTTATTGATATGCACATATCCACTTATACATGATGAGGATGCATGTTCACACATATACACATATACACATATACAAATGCACATACACGCACATATCTACACACAGATACATGTGCACATACACTTAGACATACACACACATACACATGCATATGCACAAACATTTCTACAACCACATAAAAAGACTTACATGCATGCATTATTGCATATATATATATACACATACACCATTAACATATACTTAAATACATGTATATGCACATCCACATGCATGCACATTCCCATGCATGCACATGGATGCAAATGGAAATGCATCCACATACACATGCATGTTTCATACATATACACATGGATATGCATACATTATACACATATATACACATATATATGCACATACGACACACATATACACATGCACACACACATGCACATACATACATATACATGTATATGTTGATGTATGAAACACCACAAGAAATGAATTAATGTGACACTAGAACACCTCTATGGCCACCATTAACTCATTGCCACTCCAAACTTTGAGAAATGATAGCCGAAACCAAGAACTTTGCTTCTTCAGATTTTTATAGTCACTGAAATGACATACCTTCAGTATTTTGCTAATTTCTCCTAGACCACATATTATTTCTCCATGAAACTTTACAGGCTGAAACTATAAGAGTAGAGCTTTCCAACAAGCTATTATACGCATGAAATGGATCTCTAGAACTCAAGTTATGGCCCTTACAAGATGACCCTGTATGACCTTCCATGACTGGAAATCTTGCCTTCTTTAGTAATTTTGATGTCCAAAAATAAAAAATTCGATGCCTGGCATCGAATTTCAGCCAAAGTCGATGCCGGGCATCAACTTTGAGCTTTTTTAAGCTCTTTTTCTGCACCAGAAATACTCTCTTTTACACACACATGAAGAAGACCACTTGTATGCTAGAAGTCGATGCCGGGCATCGAGTTGCTCCACAAACTTCATGTTTTTAGAAGATTCAACAACAGGTAACACAAAAAGAATGAAAACAATGACTTATCAGCCAAGATTCGATGCCAGACATCAAATTGCTCAGAAAACTTGAACTTTTGAACTCATCACACAGTAGGCAAGCATGGAGATGATGGAGAGAGACTCATACACAGAACTTTACTCAGTTCTTTCTCATAGCTATGAAAACTTAGAAGTTTTACAGATGCTTTCTCACTCAGAGAAGCCAGACTATACTTAGTCGTATAAAATGAACTCCTACTCTCTTTCTATCACTCTCTTCCACTTCTTCTCTCTCGCTCTCTCTCTCTCCGCGTCAGTTAATACAAACTAACTTATATAGATTTTCTCATTCCCGTGACTTTTTAAAAAACTTCTAGAACTAAAGTGAACTAACTTTACAAATATGATACACTTGTGAATTTATCCCTTCACATAGGCATGGGGTTTTCTTCCTAAGATTTGAGCTTCAAATATATGTCCAATTAGTGATTGTTTCTCCAACAGCTCCCCCTCAATCACTATTTGACATTCTCTGTTTCTTCATATCATCTTCTTTTCTTTTACTCCTGCCATGCTTTTGAATCTGTTGGTCTTCACACCATCCAAGCTCTTTGTCATTATGTCTGCTATCTGATCCTTTGTAGAAATGTACTCCACTTCAATCTCCTTCTCCATTACCTTTTCTCTGAGAAAATGATACTGTATCTCTATGTGCTTTGTCCTTGCATGAAAAACTGGATTTGCTGCAAGATAAAGTGAACTCATATTATCTCCATGTATTGTAGGTGTACCTTGATCAATGCCCAAGCTTTTGAACAATGTCTGCATCCATATGACCTCCTTAGCTTCTTCCACAAGTCCTTTGTACTCAGCTTCAGTTGATGATAATGCTATTGTATGTTGTTTCTTTGAACACCAACTTACAAGCTTATCACCAATGTATATCATGTAACCATGAGTTGATCTTCTGTCATCTTGGTTACCTGCCCAGTCTGAGTCACTGTAGGCTCTCAACTTCAAATCTGATGTAAAAGGATAATATAATCCTTCCTTTATAGTTCCTTTGATATATCTGAGAACTCTTTGACCTACAATCCAATGTGGGTCCTTTGGACAATGCATGAATTGTGACAAAACTCCCATTGCATAACTAAGATCAGGTCTTGTTAGTGTAGCATAAATCAAACTACCCACAAGAGATTGATACTTCCTCATATCTTTGTAGTCTGCACCATCATATTTACTGAGCTTGTGATTAACTTCAAGTGGAGTTGAAGCTTCTCTGCAATTTTCCATATCAAACTTCTTCAACAAGTTCAGAAGATACCTTTCTTGTGACACATATATGCCATGATCTGTATAAGTAACTTCCATTCCAAGAAAGTATGACAACTTTCCTAGGTCACTGATCTTAAACTCTTTCTCAAGTAATCTCTTTACCTCCTTGATTCCTTCATCTGAAGTTCCTGTGATTATAATGTCATCTACATAAATACAAATGTAGATTGTACCTTCCTCTGTTCTTTTGATAAGTAGACTTGAATCTGCTTTTGAACTTTGATATCCAAGTTCATTCAGATACTTCACCAGTCTATAGTTCCAAGCTCTTGGAGCTTGCTTCAATCCATACAATGATCTTCTCAACCTGCAAACAAAATTTGGATACCTGGAATCTATAAACCCTTGAGGTTGTTCCATGTATACCTCATCTGATATGTATCCATTCAAGAATGCATTCTTTATATCCAATTGACTTAGAGTCCATCCTTTTGAAGCTGCAATAGCAATGATTGTCCTTATAGTTGACATCTTAGCTACGGGACTAAATGTCTCATCATAATCTATGCCATAGGTCTGGGCATAGCCTTTCACCACCAATCTAGCTTTGTATCTGGCTATACTTCCATCTGCAAGCTTCTTCACTTTATAAACCCATTTATTTCCAATAACTTTCTTACCATTTGGTTTAGGAACAAGTTCCCATGTCTTGTTCTCCTCCAGTGCATTGAATTCTTCCTTCATTGCTTCTTCCCATTGCTTCTTACCTTTAGCTTCATCATAGTTCTGAGGTTCTTCATCATCTTTGACCATATATGCATAGTTCTTCTGAGTTATGTAAGAAGTATCATAAGAATACCTTTTTGGTTGTCTTCTAGTCCTGCTTGACCTTCTTGGTTCACATTCTTCATAAGTGTCTGGATACACCTCTTCATCAAATATAGGAGCTTCTTCATTCCTTCTTGTTAATCCACTTCTGGATGTACTTGCTTGCATATAGTCTTCATCTCTATTTACCTGCACAATTGATTTTCCTTTCTCACATCTTCTTACCTCTTCTTCAAATTCTTCAGTTGTATGACTTTGATCTGCATACCAACTTTTCTGTTCATCAAATGTAACATCTCTAGAAACAATAAATTGTTTGGTTAGAGGATTCCACAATCTGTAAACCATCTGCTTTTCATCATAACCAATGAACACATATTTTTCTGCCTTTGGTTCAAGTTTATGCCTAAGTTGTGATGGCACATAAGCATATGCAATTGATCCAAACACTCTACAATGATCTAGTGTTGGTTTCTTACCCCACCAAGCTTCATATGGAGTCATTCCATTCAGAGCTGCACATGGTAATCTATTCACAAGATATGTGGCTGTATTTACAGCCTCAGCCCAAAGATAATTTGGACAGTTCTTCTCCTTTAGCATAGCTCTAGCAAACTCAACCAAAGTCCTGTTCCTTCTTTCTGCTACACCATTTTGTTGTGGTGTATACCTGCAAGTTATTTCTCTCTTAATACCTGCATTCCAAAGATAATCATTGAACTCTTGGGAGAAGTATTCTCCCCCTCCATCAGACCTCAGTCTCTTAAGCTTTTGACCTGTGACTCTCTTTGCATATGCATGAAAATGCTTGAAAGCTCCAAACACTTCTGATCTTTCCTTTAAAACATATAATGTTATCCATCGTGTAGCATCATCAATAAAAAGAACATAGTACCTTGAGCCACTGATAGATCCTTCTTTTGTTGGTCCCCATACATCTGTATGAATGAGCTCAAGTACTCCATCATGTTTGAAACCTTTCTTTTGAAATGGTAACCTGTGTGCTTTACCCATTTGACATGCTTCACATTTATAAACCATATGTTGACTTTACACATTTGGTAATCCTAGTACAGACTGATTAGCAACCATAGCTTTAATTCCTCTTTCATTGAAATGACCTAATCTCTTATGCCAGAGATCAAGTTTTGTAATCACTGCTTCACCATGTGTGAGCAAAGCTTGACCAATGTTCCCTTGCACTCTTAAAGTAAAGAGTCTACCTTCTTTCTTACCAGAGACAATCTGATTATATCCATTCTCTGGATCTTCCACAAATACTCCTTCATTTGTAAACCTGACTTGAAAACCTTTTTCAACTATCTGTCCCACACTAATCAAGTTTTTAGGTATTGTAGGAACATACAAAACATTGGTTAGCAAATCTGCTCCACTCTTGCATTTCACTTTTCCAATTGAATGTACACTATGTCTTGTATTATCACCTGTTTGAACAGTATGACTAGAAATACCTTTTTCCAATTCTGACATCAATTCCATGTTTCCTGACAAATGATTAGAACATCCAGAGTCAATGTAAAATACCTTTAGATCTTCTTTATCTGATGTGCTGATTGAATTCATCATCAATGATGTATAAACTTCCATTCTGTGTGTCATTTGCATAATTGTAGTAGGTGGTGTTGTAGGATTGATTCTGTCCCCAACTTCTTCCTCCACCTCTACCATAGCCTCCTCTTTGACTTTGTCTACCTCTTTGAAAATTACTTTGATATCTTCCACCTCGGCCTCTAATATTGTTGTTTTGATTCTGATTTGATCCTTGTTGATTGTGCCAACAGTCATGAGCCAAATGATTACTCAATCCACAGATCCAGCAAGCCTTCTTGTTGTTATTCTGATTACCTCTTCCTCTTCCAAAGCCTCTTGCTCTTCCTCTACCAATGCCTTTACCTCTTGCATAATAAACATGAGAACTAGACTCCTCTTCATCCTTTGCTTTACCTTTATCTCCTTTCTTCTTGTTCTTCATGTACATTGCAGAACTTTGTCCTTTATCTCCATCTCCCTTCAAGTCTTGCTCATATGTGAGCATCAAACCAAGCAACTGGTTCAAATCTAGAACATAATGATTTAATGAAAGTTCTGTTGATAAGACAAAAGGTTTCCACCTTTCATCCCCTCTCAAACTTGCAAGTAGCTAAGCAATCAATCTGTGATCTTCAACATCTTCATCTATGGATCCAAGACTATTTGCAAGATCCTTCATCTTAGTGACATAATCACTAATACTTTGACTTGGCTTCTTCTTGAATGTTGTAAACTCTGACCATAGACTTGCTTTTCGTGCTTTAGTAGTGCTTTGGAAATGATACTCCAATGCATTCCATATATCTTCAGATGATTCCAATCCTCTGATGTGTGGTAGCAAATGATCAGAGCTTGTATTGTAGATGTAGGCTTTTGCACTTGCATCCTTCTTCTGCCAATGCTTTAAAGCATCTAGTTCTTCTTTCTTTGGTCGGCTTTCATCTTCAAATACTAGCTTCTCTTGTTCACCTGTTACATATACCATGAGATCCTTACTCATAATTAAGGCTTCCATTCTCATTACCCATGCGGGGTAATTATCTCTGTCCAGTTTGTCAATGGAGATATGATCTACCATACTCCTTTCCTTCTACTGCAACCTGTGAGCTTAAAGGATAAAGGATAATACCTTTTCAAGTTCTTTGTCTATGAGGATACTTCGAAAGTAATCTTTTTATGCCTTGTGTCTTCAAATGCTTCACCTTTCAAACTTTAATGGAAAACTTTACAAAACTTCTCGTACCTTTGTCGCCTTCTGTTCTTTAGGACCTTTTTGCTCTGATACCACTTGTTGATGTATGAAACACCACAAGAAATGAATTAATGTGACACTAAAACACCTCTATGGTCACCATTAACTCATTGCCACTCCAAACTTTGAGAAATGATAGCCGAAACCAAGAACTTTGCTTCTTCATATTTTTATAGTCACTGAAATGACATACCTTCAGTATTTTGCTAATTTCTCCTAGCTCACATATTATTTCTCCATGAAACTTTATAGGCTGCAACTAAAAGAGTAAGGCTTTCCAACAAGCTATGATATGCATGAAACGAATCTCTAGAACTCAAGTTATGGCCCTTACAAGATGACCCTATATGACCTTCCAAAACTGGAAATCTTGCCTTCTTTAGTAATTTCGATGTCCAAAAATAAAAAATTCGATGCCTGGCATCGAACTTCAATGAAAGTCGATGCCGGGCATCGACTTTGAGCTTTTTTAGGCTCTTTTTCTGCACCAAAAATACTCTCTTTTACACACACATGAAGAAGAGCACTTGTATGCTAGAAGTCGATGCCTGGCATCAAGTTGCTCCAAAAACTTCATGTTTTTAGAAGATTCAACAACAGGTAACACACAAAGAATGAAAACAATGACTTATCAGCCAAGATTCGATGCCAGGCATCGAATTGCTCAGAAAACTTGAACTTTTGAATTCATCACACAGTAGGCAAGCATGGAGATGATGGAGAGAGACTCATACACAGAACTTTACTCAGTTCTTTCTCATAGCTATGAAAACTCAGAAGTTTTACAGATGCTTTCTCACTCAGAGAAGCCCGACTATACTTAGTTGTATAAAATGAACTCCTACTCTTTTTCTATCACTCTCTTCCACTTCTTCTCTCTCGCTCTCTCTCTCCGCGTCAGTTAATACAAACTAACTTATATAGATTTTCTCATTCCTGTGACTTTTTAAAAAACTTCTAGAACTAAAGTGAACTAACTTTACAAATATGATACACTTGTGAATTTATCCCTTCACATAGGCATGGGATTTTCTTCCTAAGATTTGAGCTTCAAATATATGTCCAATTAGTGATTGTTTCTCCAACAGTATACATGCACATACACACATATACACATAGAGTTACACATATACATGCACATACATAAACACACATACACATGCACATGCACATGCACATACTCATATACACTTACACATGCACATGCACATACATACATATACACACACATACACATGCACATACATACATATACACACACATACATATACACTTACGTACACACATATGAATGAATTATATGATTAAACTATTAAAACACATGCTTAATATAAAAAAAAATAACAATCAATACAACAAAACTCTTCATTACTTAATACCATACACACAATTCAAAACATAACTGAAATGAAAAATATATGGATAAATAAATAAATAAATAAATATATATATATATATATATATATATATATATATATATATATATATATATATATATATATATATATATATATATATATATATATATATATATATATATATCAATGTAAATACATAAAATCCAATGTCATAATCAAGGATCCTAATCATCATCATCATGATGATCATCATCATCATCATCATCATCATCATCATGCTGATCATCCTCATCCTCATCATCATGATCACCTTGTGATGATCGAGATCGTCCCTCCTGTGTCTGTCTCTCCACCTCATCCATATCTTCCTCTCCATAATACTCCTATATTACATATAACAAACATAAATAAGTAAAACAATTAAACCATTCATAAAAATAAAATAATTATATAAATTTAATAATACTCATAAAGGCATCCGGATGATCTCGCATATACTCGCTCAAATGCCGATATCCAAAATGTGTAGCATACTCGATCTCATGTTTCGTAGGATATCGCCCATAACCCTTTCGCTGCATTGAAACAAATAAAAAAGATGAGTTTCTTGCATTTTAACTAAAATTAAAAATATACTCACAATAACACATATACTTACAAATGTAGCTACAAAACCATGATGGCCCATTTGGCCTAGGTGCCATGTGTGGCCCGACTCAATTCTCTTCTTTGCAAGAGCTTGTTTATTTAAGAAAAAAGAAATACATAAATTAAATGTAAAAAATTACTAAAATATATGAAAATTATAAATATAAACTATTAATTTGTATACCTTCTACTGAGGAAATAACTCTTGAAGATGTAGCTCTCTACAAAAAAACGGCCACGTCTCAGGTGGTATGTTAGGTCGCCTCTTATTTTTTTCCACCATACAATATCTCCTGTTAATTTAATCTCAAACAGAAAAAAAATCAGAATACATACACATTTATACACACACATACACATACACACCCACATACACATATACATGAAAACATATACGCATACATATATGCATACATATACACATATACATACATATTACATAAACACACATATACATATCCACATATATATGTACACACATGCATGCATATACACTCATTCATACAAAATACATGCATTTATCCCACAATAATGTGTATTTGTGTATATGTGAATATGTGTGTATGTGTAAATGTGTATATGTGAATATGTGTGTATGTGTAGATATGTATATGTGAATTTTTTGTGTATGTAAATAATCAGATTATTAATATCAAATACCATTATTTGTAGATTCTGGTCAATCAGATGGAACTCCACCATCGTCTCCTCATTGCACAATGACTATACATTGTAAGTATATCAAACATTTAATTTTAAATATATCTGATGGATACATAACTTATATATTCTTTTGTTTCTTATTATAATCAGATTTTGATCAATCAGAGGGTACTCCACCACCTCCTACCCATGCAATGACTTTACATGTGTTCTCCGATAGAAATTATGATGAATTTTACTATCAAGAGCATATTATATGTTGGTGTAACTCTTGTTATGGCACGTATCGAAGACCACGATTGGAATGTATTGAACATGAGGCAGAGTATGGTATTTTTGAGCATGCACCATCACCTGGTCAACATGATAATGCTTGGGTATGTATTTTTTATATAAATTAATGTCATTATTTTATTTAAAAACCATATACAAAATCAAATTACTCTTGATATACACGAAATACTTGCTCGATGATGATGATGATAATGATGATAATTTTTCTCGTAATGTTAATATACCTTGTACACGTCATGGACTTGCTGTTCATCAATTACAATCAGAGGTTTCTAGAAATCCTCTACCTCCTAGTTTAGAGACTGAAACGGCTAGAGATTATCCATTGTCAGCTCGTGATCGTTCTCTAGTACAAACATATGATAGAAGAAGATATGGAGGATGGAATAGAGGACCACTTCCTTTAGATGGAGAGGTTTTCAACTTTTGGGGTAATTGCTATATGATTGCTCCATCCACTATTACTAATGCTGGTTGTGGTCTCTTTATTGTACAGGATTTGTATGTGCCTCCAAACTGTGAAGTCACTCTTATGTCATTTTGTGGTCCTATATATGGATGGGGAGATTGGCATCAACTTTCACGTTATGTTAAAAGCATGAGTACTTATGGAATATGATTGAACGCAGCATCCCTTACTAGTAGAAGGATTTTACATGTAGAAAATGAAAGATTATATATTGATGGAAGACCTTACGCACATGGAAATATAGCAGGTTTAATAAATAGTAGTCGAGGGTTACATAATATTTCAAGGACTAATTGCACAGGAGCATGAAAATAGTCATGAATCACCATACATGAGTAGAGATGTATCAATATACATAGTTGTCAATGCTATTACTACATTACATGCAGGTGATGAGCTATTAGTGAATTATGGATGGCGTAGACCTCCAAGAGCACCTTTTAGCTAGAGAGAATAAAACTTTTCTATCCATATTTAATAACTTATATATTTAATTTTATGTTTATAGTTTAATTTTTATTCATTTATGGAATACTAATGAGTTTCATTTATATGTGTAGATTCAACGTATGATGTTGATGATATTCCTCCACACCATTCACAATTGCTAGTAACACCTCATTTATCAGAAGCTTCTATGAGGAGGCTACACAAAAGTGATTCTGTGGAATATGCAAGGTTGAAAGATCTATATTCAAAAGAAGATAAAGCATGTGCATTATGTATGCATATGTATGCATATGTATGTGTATGTATGCATATGTATGCATATGTGTGTGTATGTGTGTGTATGTGTCTATGTGTGTGTATGTGTATGCATGTATCTATGCATATGCATGTGCATTATGTATGCATATGTATGCATATGTGTGTGTGTGTGCATGTAAGTATGTATGTATGCATATGTATATGCATTATGTATGCATATGTATGCATGTATGTGTATGTGTGTGTATGTCTCTCTATGTGTGTGTGTATGCATATATGTGTGTGTATGTGTGTGTGCGTGTCTATGTGTGTATGTGTATGTGTGTATGGATGTAAGCATTATGTATGCATATGCATGTGCAATATGTATGCATATGCATGTATGTATGTATGTGTGTGTATCTATATATATGTGTCTGTATGCATGTGTATGTGTGTGTGTAAATGTGCGTGGATGTGTGTGTGTGTAAGTGTGTGTCTCTATGTGTGTGTGTGTGTATATTTGTGTGTATGTGTATGTGCGTGTGTGTCTATGTGTGTATGTGTGTGTGTCTATGTGTGTATATACATGTGTATCTATATATATGTGTCGGTGTGCATGCATATGTGTGTGTGTAAATGTGTATAGATGTGTGTGTGTGTAAGTGTGTATGTGTCTATGCATGTGTATGTGTCTATGCATGTGTATGTGTTTATGTGTGTGTATGTGTCTATGTGTGTGTATGTGTCTATGTGTGTATGTGTATGCATGTATGTATGCATATGCATGTGCATTATGTATGCATATGTGTGTGTATGTGTGCGTATGCGTTATGTATGCATTATGTATGCATATGTGTGTGTATGCATTAAGTATGTGTATGTATGCATGTGCATTATGTATGCATGTGCATTATCTATGCATATGTGTGTGTACGCATGTAATTATGTATGTACGCATATGCATATGCATTATGTATGCATATGTATGCATGTATGTGTATGTGTGTGTATGTCTCTCTATGTGTGTGTATGCATATATGTGTGTGTATGTGTGTATGTATGTATGTATGTATGTATGTATGTGTGTATGTGTGTATGTGGGTGTGCGTGTATGTGTGTATGTGTGTATGCATGTGTATGTGTGTGTATGCATCATTATGTGTGTATGTGTATGTATGCCTCATTATGTGTGTATGTGTGTATGTGTGTGTGTATATGTGTGTGTGTATGTATGTGTGTCTATGTGTATGAGTGTGTATGTGTTTATGTGTGTGTATGTGTCTATGTGTGTGTATGTGTCTATGTGTGTGTATGTGTCTATGTGTGTAGGTGTATGCATGTATGTATGCATATGTGTGTGTATGTGTGTCTACTGATTATGTATGCATATGTGTGTGTATGCATTATGTATGTGTATGTATGCATGTGCATTATGTATGAATATGTGTGTGTATGCATGTAAGTATGTATGTATGCATATGCATATGCATTATGTATGCATATGCATATGCATTATGTATGCATATGTATGCATGTATGTGTATGTGTGTGTATGTCTCTCTATATGTGTGTGTATGCATATATGTGTGTTTGTGTGTATGTGTGTGTATGTGTGTGTGTATGTGTGTAGGCATGTGTATGTGTGTTCACTACAAGAAAAAGGGGGGCATAACGACGCCCCCAAATTGGAAAAAAAATGGGAAGCGTCGCTTATGCGACGAGGTCGTCGCATAAGCGACGGTCAGAATTTTGAATTCTTTTTTTTCCCTGACCCTCGTCGCATAAACGATGCTAGCGTCGCTTATGCGACACTAATTAAAGAGCGTCGCTTATGCGACACTAATTAAAGAGCGTCGCTAATTTCATCGCTTCCTAACAATGGTGGGAGCGACGTTGGCAAACTGCAGACCGTCGCATATGTGACGCTCTCGAATGGAAAAAAAAAATTTGATTTCTCCCAGCACATTTGTGTCGGGACTTGGACGCGAGCAAGAAGAGCCCGAGAGAGAGAGAGAGTGAGAGAGAGAGAGTGAGCAAGAGAGAGAGAGAGGGCCGCACAAACTAACAGCAAGCAGGTATGCACACACACACACACTTACATACACATACATACACATACACACATGCACACATAATGCATACATAATGCATACACATGCACACACATATACACATACATATACACACACATACACAGACACACACACACACATACACACACATACACACACACACATACACACATACCACACACATATATGCATACACACACACATAGAGAGAGACATGCACACATACACATACATGCATACACACACATATGCATACATAATGCATACACACACATACAGACATATGCATACATACACACATAGACACATACACACATAGACACATACACACACATAGACACATACACACACATAAACACATACACACTCATAGACACACAAACATACACATAGACGTGCACACACATACACACACATATACACACACATAGACACATACACACATAATGATGCATTCACACACATACACATGCATACACACATAGACACACATATACACACACATAGACACACATATACACACACATATACACATATACATACACACTCATAGACACACATAATACACGTACACATGCATACACACATAGACACACATATACACTTACACATCCAAACATACACACTCATAGACACACATTCATACACACACACATCCAAACATACACACTCATAGACACACACACATACACACATACGCGCACACACATACACACACATATACACACACACATACACACATAGACATCTACTACTTTGTTCATATATGCATAATGTGTTGCCATCTATGAATCATAAGTAAACCTTTGAGTTGGATAATTAACTCTAGAAGACTTCCTTTCTTCACCTTTTGGAGGAATAAACCTCCTTTGCCTTGGGAACTTGATCTCTTTCTTTGACGTGGCTTCTTTCTCCATCATGTGTCCTTCATCATCTTCAACTTCATTACCTTCTTCATCCAACTCCACCAATGTTGCTTTGCCTTTGTTGATTGATTGTGCTTAGCTTGATGAAGATCTCCCCCTCCATGGTGAGTTCATGCTTGAACTATCTTCATTGATGGAACACCTTGGGCCGCTTAGCTCTAGGTCGATTTGTTCTTCATCATGTCCATGCTTTTCTTCTTCATAGTCCTGCATACAATCATACTTCTTATACCAAGGGAGTAGCTCATCAAATGCTACATCCCTTGATATCCTCAAGTCCTTTGTGTTTGGGTTGAAGCACCTGTAACCTTTATGATCATTTGAATATCCTAGAAACACACACTTTTCTACCTTTGGTTGTAGCTTGTGCCTCAATTCACTTGGCACATGTACATAACAAGTACATCCAAATATCTTCAAGTGGGAAAGATCAGAATGTATCTATTATTTCTCTCTACTACTCCATTTTGTTGGGGTGTGTACCTGCATGTTACTTGCCTCTTGATGCCTTGATCCATAAAAAATCAGAAAACTCATTGGAGAAATATTCTCCCCCTCCATCAGACCTTAGCTTCTTGATATATGTACCTGTTTCCTTTTCTACCATTGCCTTGAATGCTTTGAAACATGTAAACACATCTGATTTGTTTTTGATGAAATAAACCCAAACCATCCTTGTGCAATCATCTATAAAAGTGACAAAGTACTTGTTACCTCCAATGGATTGCTCTTTGGTTGGCCCCCACACATCTATATGTATCAACTCCAATGGATGTTGGCTTATGTAGCCACTCTTCTTGAATGGAAGTCTCGCTTGCTTCCCTAGTTGACAAGATTCACATAAATGCTTCATACCTTGTCCTTGGAAGTTGGGAAGACCTTCAACCAGCCTCTTGAATTGCATTTCCTTCATTCTTTGTATGTTGATGTGACCTATCCTCTTGTGCCACAAGTCCAACTCCGAAATCCTCTTGTTTCCATATGTGAAGTAGACATATTGAGTGGATGAGAATTTACCTCCAAAGTGAAGAGTCTCCCTTGCTTCTTTCCTCTTGCTATGACCTTGTAACCTTGCTTAGGGTTCTCCACAAAGCATCCACCTTTGTTGACCCTTACTTGATAGCCTCTTTCAACCATTTGCCCAACGGACACCAAGTTCTTTGTGATGGTAGGTACATGCAAGACATCCTTGAGACATCTTCCTTCCTCCTTGTCATCCAAAGCTACATCTCCAACATGGGAGATCTCATGGGCTGTATCATCACCTGTTTCTACATGTCCTTTACCTTTGGGAACATGTAGATTAGTAAACCAAAAAGAATTGCAACTCATATGGTTGCTACATCCACTATCAATATACCAAGTGTTATCTACTTTGCTTGAATTCCCATTCATGTGCATCATCAAGAGATTGTCATTTTCTGAACTTGTAGAAGCATAATTACCTTGGCCTTTGTATGAAGAACCTTGATTATAGCTCCTTCGGTTTCCTCCTTGGTAGCAATCTCTAGCATAGTGGCCAAACTTGCCACATATGTAACATCCTTCGCCATCTTGATTCCTGTTTTGTTGATGTCATCCTCCTCTTCCTCTTGTTCTTCCTCTCCCTCTTTGTGATGAGGTGCCTTGGTCATGTCCTTGATTGCTTGAGTGGCCTTGCCTTCCTCCAAACCTTCCTTTGCCCCTTCCTTGTCCTCGTCTTCCTTTGCCCCTTTGATTACCTGCATAGAAAACTTGTGCATCCTTGCTTTTAGTTGAACTTCCACCTATGTTCATTTCTTCGGTGACCATGAGAGCAACCAATTGCTCAAAATTGGGAAGATTATCCCTTACATAAACTAAAGTGGTAAAGGGTTTCCACTTCTCATCATCTCTCAAACCATTGAGAGTATAAGCCACAAGATTGTCATCATCTACGTGGCTTCCAATGGATCCCAATGCATCTGATAACTCCTTGACCTTAAGTATGTAGTCATTTATGCTACTACCTGAGCTCTTCCTAAGGTTTTTGAGCTCATTCTTGAGCTGGATCTTCCTTGCTTTGGTGCTTGTTGAATAAAGCCTTTCAAGTGTCTCCCATACCTTCATGCCTGAATCCAAATCTTGGATATGGCCGATCATGCTATTGCTAATGTGTTGGGAAAGAATAAAGATAACCCTCTTGTCTCTTTCATTCCATTCCCTAAAGGCCTTTCTCTGGTCATTGGTTGGATTCTCATCCAACCTAGGTCTTGGTTCACTTCCACTAATCAACCCCCAAAGGCCCTTGCCCATAAGATAGTTGGAGAACCTAAATCTCCATGGTTGATAGTTCCCTTTGTCTAGCTTTTCAATTTGAGTGTTGAAGTCTCCCATATCTAGTCTCTGATAGTTGATCTAGCCCTTGGCTAATGCTTCAATGTGTGTAAAATGAAAATGAGGCTCTGAGGTTACCTCAATCCAAATCTTTCCTTAGATGGACACCTTGTGCTCTTGAAACTTTGAGTAGAATAGCGCCCCCTTGGTGTGAGCTACCTCCAAGAAGCTTTTGTTGATGCAAATCTTCAACCACCAACTCCAAGAGTTCTTCTTGCTTGTATGTGATACCTCCAAGATGCCCAAATGCTCTGATACCACTGATGGGGGAAGTATCTCAACCCCTAAGCAACGACGAAGCGCGAATGACCTCCACAAGTATCCTTCTTTGACCTCTGCACACCAAAAGTGCTCTTACTCAGAGCTTATGCAGACAACTCCAATGAGCTTTTTTAGAACTGTAGCAGACACCAAGAGCTTTCCAACAAAACCAATTTTACTTCAAATGGATGCTTACACAAAGAGAAACAATGTCTACAACATGAGCTAGTTGAATGCTCACAACTGCTAGTCAAGCAGAGACCTCACTTCACTCCAGCACGCTTTTCTCACAGATTATACAGAGAATGAATCTCAAACTTGGGTCAACTTTAGAGCACTTTAATAGCTACCCAATGCCACCAAAATCATAGCAAATGAATAAATAGTGAAGGAGAACCAGCCCTTACAACAGAGAGCAAAATATTTCCAACAGAGCCTAGACACAGAGAGAGATATCAATCACACAACTTCCCTAAAATGAATGTTCCTCCCAGATTACTCAGAGAATGCTCCAGAGAATTATGCCACTCGCTTGAAACACAAAGGTAAGCACTAATCTACCCTTAAAACCGGCGTGCTAATGGATGGTGCTTTCTCTCACCATCTTTCTTTGCGTCGCCGGCAGGCGGCCATTCTCCCTTAGTTTAGTCGGTAGGGGGGTCGTAGACTAGCTTCGTTAGCAAAGCCCTGTAATAGCATCAACAAGCAAGCCTAAGCCTAAGCCCAGTGGGTTTTGGTTGAAAGAAGACAGAAAAAGAGAGAGATACGCACACGTGCGAAACGTACTCCCCTAAAAGGGAAGCCTGAGCTACGCGCTTTTTGGATATGGGAATAGCGTAGGCATAGTAGCTTGCCGGATAGAGAAAGCCTCTAATAGCTATCCAATGAGACAAGAATTACATCAAATGGATACAATATGAGGGAGAACCAATGCCAACAACTCAGGGGTAGATAGTTGCAACACTGCCTGCGCACACACATAGATATGCCTACTAAAAGAAAACAAACAAGCAAGCAAGGGGCTAGCTTAAGCAAGGGGCTTGCTTATCATAACTCCAGCACTTAGTGCTCACTTTACATGAGCTAAAACTCCAAGAATATGGCTCAAAAGAAGTCAGGATACATGCTCCTTTTATAGTGAGAAGTGTGCCCCTAAAATCTTGGAACTACCTTTCCAAATCAGCCTCCTAACTTGGAGGATTTAGTTGAGATGAATTGGGGAGTGGTTGAGTGACTTTTCTTGATGGAATCTCGTGGCTTTTGGCTTCCTTTGATTGCTCCACATTGTTGGTGCAATTCAAGCCTTCACAATTTGGCTTGGATATTTGACTTGAAGACTCTACATGAGTGAAGACCCATAGGAACTTATGCTTACAAGTTCTTACCATTTTACTTCTTGTAAAAGTCTAAATGACTTGGAATTTAATGTACACACCTACTTGATTAGAATCCTGGAAAAAGTTGTTGGATGATTGAGAGAATATCTCATTACCTTTTAGGTGAAAGATTCTAGGAGTTTGAATTTAAATTCAAACTTGAATTTTCAACAAAACTCTATAAAAGATGTAAGGAAAAAGTCGCGGGTAGCTTGACTCATTCTAGCTCAATTCCCGAGGCTTAGACTACTCATCATTGAGTGTATGAGCTC
Organism: Ceratopteris richardii; assembly: GCA_020310875.1. NCBI lineage: Eukaryota > Viridiplantae > Streptophyta > Polypodiopsida > Polypodiales > Pteridaceae > Ceratopteris > Ceratopteris richardii. Next base: position 158,882,325 of record CM035409.1, read on the forward strand.
TACTCCATATCCTACACCTCTGAGTACCATTTGGCAATGTTTATCATGTCAATGGGAATGTACATCAATGTGAATTAATACATATATTTACATACATCATCTCTGTTTTCTCTGAGTACTCACTCCAAAGTCTGTCAACTTCAAAGAGGCATGTCTCACTGCCTACTCCACCAAATCAAGTGATTCAAAGCTTGAACATAGATCCAGCTCAAAGCATACTACAAGCATACAAAGTTTGAAGCAACTTGGTTCAGCCAATTTCGAGAAATTGCGGTCGAAGTGCTCACTGGTATCTGTCTGCATACTTCCTAAAAAGTCAGGAGTGTTCCTAATTTTGCTAAAGTGATTTCTCTGAGTATAGTTTATCATTTTATCTCATTCTACTTGCAAATGGTAGCTTACTAAGCTAATAGAATACCTCTAGAAGGAATTTTTCCAATTGTAAGTGTAGTGGTCATACTGAGCATAACTCTGAGCAGGTGTCAATACCAAAATAGCAAGTTTTCTTGGATTTGTGAAGTGTCAAGTAGTCTGTTTTGATTTGATCACTACACACATCATTTGCAAAGTACATATATGATCTCTTGGTATCATTTGGAAGCTAATGGTGTCTACTAATCATATCTGGAGTCACTGAGGGCTGGTGCAAAGCAGGATTAGCAGCATCTACTCAATCTTCTGGAGGATCCATCCATCTTTCCCAACAGTGGTATCAGAGCAAACAAGGTAACATGGGAGATGGTTTTCCTTCATTCATTGACAAATTGGACAGGAAGAATTATCAAGCTTGGTCTCTAAGGATGAAGACCTATCTACAAGGAAGAAGTTTATTTGGATTCATCTCAGGAGATGAGGAATTGCCCTCATTCAAAGCAAGGGGTCTACCCACCAAGGAAGAACAAGAAAGGCTTAATACATGGTGTGCAAAAGATGCATTGGCAAGGTCTTATCTTCTTAACTCTATATCTGATTTCCTTTTACCTCACATCAGGAATTGTAAGACTTCCCAAGAAACTTGGGAAACCTTGTCATCATACTTTTCATCTAATACAAGGGCCAGGAAGAATCAATTGTGGATTGAATTCACAACCCTTAGGAAGCAACCAAAGCAATCAGTCTCAGAATTTGTGACCAGAATCAAGGATGTGGCAGACCAATTAGCAAGCATAGGAGAGGACATTGAAGAGGAACAAATAGTAAGGCAAGTAACCAATGGACTAAAGGCAGATGATAAGTGGGAAAGCTTCACCACTTCAATGGATCTCTACATGGATATGCATACCCCAGATCTCACAACTCTGATGGGACAACTATTCACACATGAAGCAAAGTTCATAAAGGTTGGAGATACATCTAAAGGTAACACTCCTTCTGCCCTATATACTGATAAAAAGGTTAAAGACAAAGGTAAAGGTAAAAAGCAAGAGGATGAAGGTTCTACCTCCCAAGCCAACTATGCAGGGAGAGGTAGATCTTCAAGAGGTAGGGGCAGAGGAGGTAAGCAAGGTAGGGGGAGACCCTACAATTCATCACCATGCAATATTTGTGGATTGTCTAACCACACCACAGATGAGTGCTACAGAAACTACAAAAATCAGAGAGGAAGAGGCTATCAAAGAGGTGGATACTCTCAAGGCAGAGGAAGGTTCAACCAAGGCTACAATGGCTACAACAATACCTACAACAACAACTACAACAACAACCGTAATGGTAACTACCAAGGAGGATTCAGAAATAGGAAGGACTACAACAACGACACAGAGGAGCAAGATGACTCCCTATTGATCATGAATATGACTTCCAAGTCAGGTATCAATGATGACCATCTGTTTTATATTGATTCAGGGTGTTCTAATCATGTAGCTGGCAATGTGGCACTACTCTCTGATCTTGAGGAACCCAAGGGCAAACATCAAGTACAGACAGGTGATGATACTAAGCATTCTGTAGTAAAGATTGGAAATGTAAAAACTTGTGATGGTAATCAGAACCTATTGAGCAGGGTCCTTTATGTACCAAGCATTACAAAAAACTTAATGAGTGTTGGTCAGATTGTGGAGAAAGGTTTGCAGGTCAGATTCACTCAACATGGAGCATATGTGGAGGACCCAAGACATGGATTCAAAAGGATAGCCAAGGGAGAAAAATCAGGTAGATTATTTACTTTTGAGCTAGAAGACACCAAAAACATTGCTTTATACAATTACAAGGATCAAACACTTTCTGAATTAGAAATATGGCACAAGAGACTAGGGCACATAGGTGAAAGGACCTTGAAGCAGATGAGCAGAGATCAATCTGTGCTTGGGATACCTAATGTATCCAAGCAACACATGATTTACAAGTGTGGTGCTTGTCAATTTGGTAAGTCTCACAGGTTACCTTATACAACGAAAGGTTTTATGCATGAAGACTATCTAGACTTGGTGCACACAGATGTTTGGGGACCTAGCAAGGATCCCTCCATTTCAGGATCAAGGTACTATGTCTCTTTCATTGATGATTATAGCAGATGGACTGTGTTATACTTTATGAAGCACAAGGATGAAGTATTTAATTGTTTCAAAAGATATCTTGCACTAGTTGAAAATCAAACAGGAAGGAACTTGAAGAAGCTAAGGTCAGATGGAGGAGGTGAATACTTCTCAAATGAGTTTGAGGACTTCTTGCAGGAAAGAGGCATCAAAAGGGAGATAACCACAAGGTACTCACCTGAACAAAATGGGGTAGCTGAAAGAAGGAATAGACTTATTGTTGAAACAGCCAGATCCATGCTTAATGAAAAGAAGTTGCCAAATTACCTTTGGGCAGAGAGTGTATCTACTGCCACCTATCTCATAAACAGGTTGCCATCAAAGTCACTTGATGGAATGACACCTTATGAAGCTTGGCATGGTAAGAGACCATCTTTGGATCATTGCAAAATTTTTGGTTGTGTAGCATATGTGCATATTCCCTCACAGGTAAGGGGAAAGCTAGACCCTAAAGCAAAAAAATGTATTTTCATTGGTTATGACTTGAATCAAAAAGGGTACAGATTCTACAACCCAACCAATAAAGGGTTCAAGATAAGCAGAGATGTCATCTTTGATGAGAATGACTCATGGTATGAGAATGAATGTAGGAAGGTTAGTCTACCCTATGATTTGGAAGAGGAGTTTCCAAAACTCTCAAAGGAAGAACCAATCCAGAAGGAAGACTCAAGTTCAGAAGATGATGACACAATCAATCTTGAAGAATTCAAGGCATGGAAGTCCAAAGGCAAGTTAAAGATGAAGAAGCTTGAGGATATACCAGAATCTTCAACTCAAGCAATGAGGAGATCTCAGAGAGAAAGTAAGAAGCCTATCAAATATGGGTATGATACATCTCTTGTAACTAAGCATTCAATTTATCTTGCAAAGGACTTGTTAAGTGAAGAACCAGGTTCATATGAAGAGGCAATCACCAAACCAGAATGGAAAGGAGCTATGGATGAAGAAATAGAAGCTCTCAAGGAGAGTGACACATGGGACTTGGTACCCAAGAAGGACTCTATGAAGGTGATAGGATCTAGATGGATCTACAAACTAAAGAGGAACTCTGATGGTACAATCAACAGGTACAAAGCTAGGTTGGTAGCCAAGGGTTTTGCACAAACCCAAGGCATTGATTATGAGGAGACATTTTCTCCTGTGGATAAGATGCCAACAATCAGGGTATTAGTGAGTGTAGCTGCATCCAAGAATTGGAACATGTACCAATTAGATGTCAAGAATGCTTTCTTGAATGGATGGATATCTGAAGAAGTCTACATGTCACAACCACCTGGTTATGAAGATCCCAAGAAGGTAAATTATGTTTGTAAATTGAAGAAGGCTCCATATGGATTGAAGCAGGCACCTAGAGCATGGAACTATAGACTGCCAACATATCTCCAAGACCAAGGGTTTACTATGAGCAAGGCAGATACTTCATTGTTTATCAAAAGGAGCAATTCAGAGGTAATCTATCTCTGTGTTTATATTGATGACATCATCATTACAGGTAATGATGTCCAAGGAATCAGAAGCATCAAAAATCAGATGATGAAGGAGTTCAAGATCAATGATCTTGGATTATTGAAATACTTTCTAGGACTTGAATTGGTTTATACTAATTCAGGCATATATATCACTCAGAAGAAGTATGTGCAGGACATGTTAAAGAAATTTGGCTTGCAGGATGCTAAAGTATCAAGTACTCCAATGGAGGTCAACCTAAAGCTAAGTGCTCATGAAGGGGATGAAGTCCAAGACATTACAGGATATCAAAGTATGGTAGGTAGTTTGAATTATGCTACCTTGACCAGAATTGACATAGCATATGGAGTTAGTGTGCTAAGTCAATTCATGCACAAACCAAGGGTACCTCACCTTGAGGCTACAAAGAAGATCTTGAAGTATCTAAAGGGAACTCAGAACCATGGTTTGTACTTTCCTTATACATCAGATATTGATATTAAAGTGTATTCAGATGCAGATTGGGCAGGATGCAAGGATGATAGGAGGAGCACATCAGGATACTTATCTTTTGTAGGTGATAAACCTATTTCTTGGTCAGCTAAGAAACAACCAACAGTGGCATTGTCATCCACTGAAGCAGAGTATAGAGGGCTAGCCAATGCCACTCAAGAAGCTATTTGGTTAAAGCTTTTGTATACAGAGCTAGGCCTATACACTAGGGCCCCAATTATCTTTGGAGACAACACAAGTTCTCTTCACCTTGCAGCTAATCCAATATATCATGCTAGGACAAAACACATAGAGGTTCATTACCACTATGTGAGAGAGAAGTTGCTAAGCAAAGACATTCAGTTGACTTATGTGTCTACTAATATGCAATGTGCAGATTTACTCACTAAAGCTTTGGATGGAAACAAATTATGCAAATTCAAATCCATGATTGGATTGCAGGATGTGATTGAAGATTGAAGATGGAGACTTAAGCCAAAGTGTTTGGCTTGAGGGGGAGCTGTTGGTGCAATTCAAGCCTTCACAATTTGGCTTGGATATTTGACTTGAAGACTCTACATGAGTGAAGACCCATAGGAACTTATGCTTACAAGTTCTTACCATTTTACTTCTTGTAAAAGTCTAAATGACTTGGAATTTTATGTACACACCTACTAGATTAGAATCATGGAAAAAGTTGTTGGATGATTGAGAGAATATCTCATTACCTTTTAGGTGAAAGATTCTAGGAGTTTGAATTTAAATTCAAACTTGAATTTTCAACAAAACTCTATAAAAGATGTAAGGAAAAAGTCGCGGGTAGCTTGACTCATTCTAGCTCAATTCCCGAGGCTTAGACTACTGATCATTGAGTGTATGAGCTCTACTCCATAGACTACACCTCTGAGTACCATTTGGCAATTTTTATCATGTCAATGGGAATGTACATCAATGTGAATTAATACATATATTTACATACATCATCTCTATTTTCTCTGAGTACTCACTCCAAAGTCTGTCAACTTCAAAGAGGCATATCTCAGTGCCTACGCCACCAAATCAAGTGATTCAAAGCTTGCTAGATCCAGCTCAAAGCATACTACAAGCATACAAAGTTATAAGCAACTTGGTTCAGCCAATTTCGAGAAATTGCGGTCGAAGTGCTCACTGGTATCTGTCTGCATACTTCCTAAAAAGTCGGGAGTGTTCCTAATTTTGCTAAAGTGATTTCTCTGAGTATAGTTTATCATTTTATCTCATTCCACTTGCAAATGGTAGCTTACTAAGCTAATAGAATACCTCTAGAAGGAATTTTTCCAATTGTAAGTGTACTGGTCATACTGAGCATAACTCTGAGCAGGTATCAATACCAAAATAGCAAGTTTTCTTGGATTTGTGAAGTGTCAAGTAGTCTGTTTTAATTTGATCACTACACACATCATTTGCAAAGTACATATATGATCTCTTGGTATCATTTGGAAGCTAATGGTGTCTACTAATCATATCTGGAGTCACTGAGGGCTGGTGCAAAGCAGGATTAGCAGCATCTACTCAATCTTCTGGAGGATCCATCCATCTTTCCCAACACACATGTCCATAAAAGATTCCCCACGAATTTGTAGCTTGAAGCTTGACTTTTAACAATACACACACATACATATGCATACACACACATATGCATACATACATGCATACACATACACACACATAGATACATACACATAAACACATACACACTGATAGACACACACACATACACATAGACACACACACATATACACACACACATACACACACACATACACACGTAATGATGCATACACACATACACATGCATACATAGACACACATAATGATGCATGCACACACATACATATGCATACACACACATATGCATACATACATGCATACACATACACACATAGACACATACACACACATAGATACATACATACACATAAACACATACACACTCATAGACACACACACACATACACACATAGACACATACACACATAATGATGCATACACACGCATACATATGCATACACACACATATGCATACATACATGCATACGCATACACACACATAGATACATACACATAAACACATACACACTCATAGACACACACACATACACATAGACACACACACATACACACATAGACACATACACACGTAATGATGCATACACACATACACATGCATACATAGACACACATAATGATGCATACACACACATACATATGCATACACACACCTATGCATACATCCATGCATACACATACACACATAGACACATACACACACATAGATACATATATACACATAAACACATACACACTCATAGACACACACACACATATACACACACATACACACATAGACACATACACATGTAATGATGCATACACACATACACATGCATACATAGACACACATAATGATGCATACACACACATATGCATACATACATGCATACACGTACACACATAGACACATACATACACATAGATACATACATACACATAAACAGATCAACACTCATAGACACACACACATACACATAGATACACACACATATACACACACATACACACATAGACACATACATACATAATGATGCATACACACACATACACATGCATACACACACATACACATGCATACACACACATATGCATACATACATGCATACACATACACACATACACACATAGACACATACACACACATAGATACATACATACACATAAACACATACACACTCATAGACATACACACATACACATAGACACACACACATGCACACATATACACACACAAACACACATAGACACTTACACGCATAATGATGCATACACACACATACACATGCATACACACATACAAACACATATACACACACACACATAGCCACATACACACATATATGCATACAGACACACATATATGCATACATACACACATATATGCATACACACACATACACATACATGCATATATATACATACATAATGCATATGCATATGCATACATACATACATACATACATGCATAGACAAACACACACATATACACATACATACACACACACATATATACACACATACACACATAGACACATATACACATACACATGCATACACACATACACACATATACACGCACATACATACACACACATGCATACATACACATACTTAATGCATACACACTTACATATGTACACGTATATATATTGATTTCTAACCATTTTGTTTTATATGTTAGGTATTATGGATCCCAGTAGAGAGAGAAAGGTGAAACTCACTCTCATAAAAAGTCTTATGAGAACAAGAGTTCCGTCTGATACTCTAGGGGCCATAATGCGTGATTACTCAAAGATGTCTGATGAGGAGCTGGATTATACGATCAAGATGCTTACCCAGCAATCAGACGAGGGCTCTTCTGCGGCTCCACATGTAGGAAGAGAGCTAGCTGCTCATAGGTATGTTTTGTTTTCATAAACTTTTTTAATGATATTATAACACATATTTTTATTTATTTCTATCTATTTATTTTCAGGACACCTATACCACCTCCACCACGTGATAGCAGAGCAGAGTTGACTATGAGGACATGCATAGGCACCTTAGGACTAGAGTGCGACATAGAGCCAGAGGGGAACATTGTGTATATAGGGAATGGATTGGAGTTCAAGAGAAGAATGGGGGCACTATGCGACTCTTACCTGTGCTTTATCCACTTACCGTGGAAGTAAGTAAAAGTTTTACATATAAATTGAAATATATATCTTATGTATTATTTACATTATGTTTTTTATTTTTGTAGTGAGCATGATGAGAGGGATAAAAAATATGTGCTTAGTTCACTTGAGACAGAGTTTGGGACAAGATGGTCCCTTAAGTGGTGTTTAAAAGAGATGCGGACACTTATGGCTCATCCTCGTGACAATGCACGGTATCACTGCTTTTATGTATATATATGTGGATATGAGTATGTGTGTTTATGCATGTATGTATGTATATGAGAGAGAGAGAGACTAGATGTATAAATACACGCATACACACACATGCATATATACACACAAAACACATGCATATGCACATACAGATACACATACATACACAACACATGCATACACATAAATAAATAAATAAATAAATAAATAAATAAATAAATAAATAAATAAATCCTATTTCAAAAATCCTATAATGAAAACACTAATTTCGATATTAGGGTTTTGAAATCCCTAATTTAAAAACTCTAATTCAACTTTTTAGTCATATGTTTGAAGTATATGTACACCTCCGACGTCCTACTAGAGAGATGTCTCTCCTCCCAACCTTATGCCTCTATATATAGCTACTCGAATCAACGAGGATCATAATATATGTAAAGATATATACACATCATGTAGATAGGATACATAATTATAAAATGGAGTAGATATATTATGCATCACACATACATGCCTAAATGCACACATAAATATATATATACATACTAACATATTTACATGTACACATTTACACATAGACATATATACATATATACATGTATACATCACATATGCATGCCTACATGCACACATAAACATATATATACATGCATACATATTTATATGTACATATTTACACATAGACACATATACATATATACATGTACACAATTATAAACACTTGCATATATAACATGAATACATGAATATTTTACATAAATGCATATGCATATATACACATATGCATATTTAACACATGTATACATATATCACACACATACAAACACATACATATACATGAAATACATATATATGCATACTAACATATGTATACATATAATACACATGAATACACACACATATGCATACATACATGATAAAAATTTTCTCCTCGAAGATAAAGCTATATATAAAATAATTAGGCATACCCCCGAGCTTCATGTTCTAACTTAGAAGAACATGATTTCATCTCTCTAATAGGATTCATCATTATTCAAGTTAATAAAAAAAACCTATTATCTGATATCCATTTAGAAGCTTCAAGTTATTGATTGATAACTAGAGAATTTACTATCTAATCTGCTCATATGTTCTCATTATTGCCATCATTTTGGTAAGACATCAATATAGTCTCATCTTCATTATCCTTATTGATTTCATTTATTTCTTCTATTGTTAAATCTATGTTCTCATGAATCACATCATCTATTGATGGATTAATATCTATTTCTGGTAATTCCTCTTCCTCATCAGTAGAATCAGCATGTAGAGAATTATCCTCTTCATCAAAAAGATTAGTATCATTATCACGTATAATGATTCTAATTTCTATTTCAGATGTTGATGTATCAGTATCTGATGCTGAATCATCAAGAGGACTTTCTTCGATCTCTCTAACAATAAACTGTTCAAACAATGACCTACCTCTAGGTTGCACATGAATGACTTGCCACCAAGGATGAGCATCTGGGTTTTTATAAAAAAATGCTTGTTCAATATGCCTAGGAAGAATATATGGTTCTTTAGTAGATCGCATTACCTTGGAAGAATCAATTGCCCAAAACCCAGAAAATTCCTTTCTTAATGTAGGATTACTACCCTTATACTCTGCTCGAATCCAGTCAACCTTCAAAATGACCTATCAAAATATATAACAACAAAAACCCATTATTAGGTGCTTAAAAAAATAACTAACTCTAAAAAAATTATATAAACGCTTTCTACCTGTTTGAATGTACGAAATGAAATTTCGTAGATACCAACAATAGTTCCTACGTAACCAAGTTCGTTATCTATAAGGTTCGTGTCTTTTGAGTTAGCACGTGATAGTTGCTTGAAAGAAGCAACAATACTAGAATCCTCTATTTTACATAAAGAATCAATGGCTTTGATTCTAATATGCTATCCAAAAGCCCACATATTAGTAAACATTCGAGCCTGCAGAATAAATTCAATTAGTAAATAGAAACTAACATACATATATGAAAACAATAAAATATTATTTTAATAAAATTACCTTTCATTCACAACCTATCATTAACTCTCTTTGCTCATCTGGGATTTCTTCATTATTTGCGTTGGCGTGTTGCAAATGACTATATAGCCAATCCGTGAAAGAAGGTATATCTATAATCTCATTATTATCGAGATTACGTCTAGATCTTTTGTTTTTTCGCCTTGTACTTTAGAGACTTTGAAGTTCCTCGTACTCGCTAAGGAATGCTTGCATGCATTTGCTATTATATGCTACAAAAGTAGAAACATCATTTTTTTCTTGAAATGTAAATAAGAATGGAATCCCCTTACCTGATAATACGTCATCTGTTATTTTTGAAGAAGACTCGTTGGTCCATGCACGCGGAGCTTCTTCATGAACTCTTTCAAGGTACTCACTAACGTAATACATGCACTCTTCAAGCATCCAACCCTTTGCCATGGATCCTTCTTGTTTTTCTCTTTGTCGCACATAACCTTTTAGTATTCCCATAAATCGCTTGACCCAAAACATCCATCGAGTGTTGAAAACACCTGCAATCTCTATCTCATCTACAAGATGCACTAATAAATGAACCTGAATATCAAAAAATGAAGTAGGAAGTTCTTTTTCCATCAAACGTAGTAGCTCTTTGCATTCACGTTTTTTTAACGAGATCGAATTTTTATCGATCTCTTTGGATGTAATCCACCTATACATATCATAAAAACAATTATAAAGAAGTTAATTAAAAAATAAAGATATCCAATATTCATACATATTAAATATAAAAGTATCATAATTACCTTATAAGTGATCCAACACGATAGATCACATCTCGTACTCCTTTTGTTGTACATCCATCGATAACCAAAGGTAAAATATGTTTCAAAAAATATGTCAGTCATGGGTCTTTAACCCAGATAAGCTCTTATCATCCATAGTAAACATGTTTTGAAATGATGCTCCATATCCTGTAGGAGTCTTAATCAATTGAATTCTATTGTTGATAGTCTGTATCTCTTTTGTTGTAAGTATCCAAGGAGCAGATGCATAAGTCATTTCTTGTCGATGTCTATAAAAAACTGGCCATAACTTTGGTTTGGAGTTTTGATGTTTCAAATCATTCCTTGATGCTATGGTATCTTTTAGTCCAAGAAGATGTTGCCATAGTGAAGAACCAATATTTTTGAATATATGCATAGGATCAAGAAGATGACATACTTTTAACTCTTTCCAATACTCCAAAGACTACCATATTGATATGTTCTCAGCGAGTGCCAATTTTCCTTTACCTCTGTTTACATACTCATTATCTAAATCATCACTGAAGATTTCTGCTTCTGGATCTATCAGAGGTCCATCTGTCCATTTTTTATATTAATCCATAGGTGTCATAGGTTTTGGATACTGGCCTATTTCAAGCTTTCCATTAAAATGTATCACTTCTCTTTTAGATCTTAATGGATGATCATCAGGCAAGAATCATCGATGTCGAAGATAAATATTTTTGTTGAGATTCTTACTATAGATTGATCTCATACAATCACCACAATATGGACAAGCTTTATAACCCTTAGTAGATATTCTTGCCTCATGAAAAATGATAAAAATATAATTACATTAAATCATATTTATTTACATGCATATTGAATAAAAAAGTTAGATCAATACCTGAACAAACGCCATATCAGGGAAAATCGTGAATAGTCCAAGCCACAATACCACGAACGGTAATATGTCTTTCATTGATGCTTTTCGATACATCAATGACATTAATACCTCTCCATAACTCTTGAAGATCTTTAATGAGAGGAGCAAGATATACATTCATATCTTTAACTTGTCTTTTGCCTGGGATTAAAAGTGAAAGCATTAAATGTTCCTTTTTAATGCTAAGATATGGCGGAAGATTGTAGTTTATGACTACCACTGGCCATGTTGACCATTTATTGGATTTCATGGAGAATGGATTAACCCCATCTAATGCAACTCCAAACTTTAGATTCTGTGGATTTTGTGCAAATTCAGGCCATGTAGAATCAATATGCTGAAAAGCAACACTATCATGAGGAATTCTGATTATTCCATCAGTACTTTTGTGATCATGTCCCCAAGTCAAAAGCTTTGATAATTCGGGGCTTTGAAACATATGTCTAATCCGTGGAGCCAATGGAAAATGTCTCAATACCTTTTTTGGGATTTTACCTTCTTCACCCTTATATCGAGGAGATTGACATTTGGGACATGTCAAAGAGTCTGCATATTCACCTCTATATAAAATACAATCGTTAGGACATGCATGTATACATTGATAATCTATACCAAGATTGTTGATTATCTTCTTCATTTCATCATGTGAGGTAGGAAGAATATTCTGACTTGGTAAAATCTTTTGAGATAATAACCTGTAAGTTTATCAAAAAAAGATATATTAAAACAGGTAAATAAATAAATATACATATATACATGTAGGTTTTTATTCTTACTTTAGATAAGGTAAGAACAAGAACTTGAATTGAATGCACACTTTTTGTCCGCGCATCTTTTAAAACTATTAATGCATCTTTCAAAATATTTACACAAAATTTGATTGTTTTGGATGGCAGGATACGATTGTTTGTTTTGGACACATGAAGTATGTACCTTCATTGAATGATTTGTCAATTCACACTTTCAAACTGAACATATGTGTGAATCGACAAATCATTCATATCCTCCAAAACAAACAATCGTATCCTGCCATCCAAACAATCGTATCCATTCAATTCAAGTTCTTCTTCTTATCTTATATAAAGTAAGAATAAAAACGTGCATGTATATATATATATATATATATATATATATATATATATATATATATATATATATATATATATATATATATATATATATATATATATATATATATATATATATATATATATATATATATATATATATATATAGATAGAAAATTGAAAATTATACCTTAATAGTGTCGAAATAGATACATTACTCCATCCAAAACGATTTTGAAGGTTGAGAATAAGTAAGCTCGCACTTAGTCGTGTCAAACGACTTCCTTCATATACATGCTTTAGACATTCCTCTCGAAGATATTTCTCATTTTTAGAAATATCAATGCTCTCACAGTCATTTTGATACAAATCCTCAATAAAATCTGCCATGCCATCATCTTCATCATTGTCACACAAATCTTGTACTTTATCGTCTTTTGAATATATATATTTCAACTTTGCATAATGCACAGGATTAGTTTTGCGTAGCCTCCTCATCGAAGCTTCTAATAATCGTGGTCTTACTGGTAATTGTGAATGCTGTGGACGAATATCATCAACATCATACGTTGGAATCTACACATATAAATAAAATTCATTAGTATTCCATAAATGAATAAAAAGTAAACTTCAAATATAAAATTAAGTCTATAACTTATTAAATATGGATAGAAAAATTTTATTCTCTCTAGCTAAAAGGTGCTCTTGGAGGTCTACGCCATCCATAATTCACTAATAGTTCATCACGAGCATGTAATGTAGTAATAGCATTGACAACTATGTATCTTGATACATCTCTACTCATGTATGGTGATTCATGACTATTTTCACGCTCCTCAAATGTGCAATTAGTCCTTGAACTATTATGTAACCCTCGACTACTATTTATTAAACCTGCTATATTTCCATGTGTGTAAGGTCTTCCATCAATATAAAATATTTCATTTTCTGCATGTAAAATCCTTCTACTAGTAAGGGATGCTGCGTTCAAGCATATTCCATAAGTACTCATGCTTTGAACATAACGTGAAAGTCGATGCCAATCTCCCCATCCATATATAGGACCACAAAATGACATAAGAGTGACTTCAGAGTTTGGAGGCACATACAAATCCTCTACAATAAAGAGACCACGACCAGCATTAGTAATAGTGGATGGAGCAATCATATAGCGATTACCCCAAAAGTTGAAAACCTCTCCATCTAAAGGAAGTGGTCCTCTATTCCATCCTCCATATCTTCTTCTATCATATGTTTGTACTAAAGAACGATCACGTGCTGGCAATGGATAATCTCCAGCCGTTTCATTCTCTAAACCAAGAGGTAGAGGATTTCTAGAAACCTCTGCTTGTAATTGATGAACAGCAAGTCCATGACGTGTATGAGGTATATTAACATTATGAGAAAAATCATCATCATCATCATCATCATCGAGTAAGTATTCCTGTATATCAACAATAATTTGATTTTATATATGGTTTTTAAATAAAACAATGACATTAATATATATAGAAAATACATACCCAAGCATTATCACATTGACTAGGTGATGGTGCACTCTCAAAAGTACCATACTCTTCCTCATGTTCAATACATTCCAATCGTGGTCTTCGATACGTGCCATAACAAGAGTTACACCAACATATAATATGCTCTTCATAGTAAAATTCATCATAATTCCTATCGGAGGACACATGTGAAGTTGTTGCATGGGTAGGAGTTGGTGGAGTACCCTCTGATTGATAAAAATCTGCACATAATAAGAAACATAAAAAAATATATAAGTTATGTATCCATCAAATATATTTAAAATTAAATATTTCATATACTTACAGTATAAAGTCGTTGCACGAAGAGGAGACGGTGGTGGAGTTCCATCTAATTGATTAGAATCTACAAATAATGATATTTGATATTAATAATTTGATTATCTACATAAACAAAAAATTAACATATACATATTTACACATACGCACATATTCACATATACACATTTACACATACACACATATTCACATATACACAACTAAATATTATTGTGGGATAAATGCATGTATTTTGTATGAATGAGTGTATATGCATGCATGTGTGTGTACGTATATATGTGGATATGTATATGTATGTTTATGTTATATGTATGTATATGTGTATATGTATACATATATGCATGCGTGTATGTTTGCATGTATATGTGTATGTGGGTATGTGTATGTGTATGTGTGTGTATATATGTGTATGTATTCTAACTTTTTTTTCTGTTTGAGATTAAATTAACAGGAGATATTGTATGGTCGAGAAAAATAAGAGGTGAGCTAGCATACCACATGAGTCGTGGCAGTTTTTTCGTAGACAGCTGCGTCTTCAGGAGTCATTTCCTTAGTAGAAGGTACACAAATTAATAGTTTATATTTATAATTTTTATATATTCTAGTAATTTTTTACATTTAATTTATGTATTTTTTTTCTTGAATAAACAGGCTGCTGCAAAGAAGAGAGTGGAGTCGGGCCACACATCGCACCTAGGCCAAATGGGCCATAATGGTTTTGTAGCTACGTTTGTAAGTATATGTGTTATTGTGGGTATATTTTGTATTTTAGTTAAAATGCAAGCAACTAATGCTTTTTATTTGTTTCATTGCAGCGGAAGGATTATGGCCGATATCCTACGAAACAGGAGATCGAGTATGCTACACATAGATATAGACGTAATCTCGATAATAATGAGATTAGAGACATATCTTCTTTCACAGATTGGCTATATAGTCATTTGCAATGCGCCAATGCAAATAATGAAGAAATCTCAGATGAGTAGAGAGTTAATGATAGGTTGTGGATGAAAGGTAATTTTATTTTAATAATATTTTATTTTTTTCATATATGTATATTGGTTTCTATTTATTGATTTAATTCCTTTTGCAGGCTCAAATGTTCACTAATATGTGGGCTTTTGGACGGCATATTAGAATCAAAGCCATTGATTCTTTACGTAAAACAGAGGATTCTAGTATTGTTGCTTCTTTCAAGCAACTATGACATGCCAGCTCAAAAGACACAAACCTTATAGATGGCGAACTTGGTTACATAGGAACTATTGTTGGTACCTATGAAATTTCATTTTGTACATTCAAACAAGTAGAAAGAAGTTTATATTTTTTATGATAGAGTTAGTTAATTTTTTAAGCACCTAATAATGGGTTTTTGTTTTTATATATTTTGATAGGTCATTTTGAAGGTTGATTGGTTTTGAGCAAAGTATAAAGGTAGTAATTCCACATTAAGAAAGGAATTATCTGGGTTTTGGGCAATTGATTCTTCCAAGGTAATGCGATCTACTAAAGAACTATTCTTCCTAGGCATATTGAACAAGCATTTTTTTATAAAAACCCAGATGCTCACCCTTGGTGGCAAGTCATTCATGTTAAACCTAGAGGTAGGTCATTGTTTGAACAGTTTATTGTTAGAGAGATCGAAGAAAGTCCTCTTAATGATTCAGCATCAGATATTGATACATCAACATCTGAAAGAGAAATTAGAATCATTATACATGATAATGATACTAATCTTTTTGATGAAGAGGATAATACTCTACACACTGATTCTATTGATGAGGAAGAGGAATTACCAGAAATCGATATTAATCCATCAATAGATGATGTGACTCATGAGAACACGGATTTAACAATAGAAGAAATAAATGAAATCAATAAGGATAATGAACTTGATGAAACTATATTGATGTCTTACCAAAATGATGGCAATAATGAAAACATATGAAAAGATTAGATAGTAAATTCTACTCTAGTTATCGATCAATAACTTGAAGCTTCTGAATGGATATTAGATAAGAGATTTTTTATTCAACTTGAATAACGATGAATCCTACTAGACAAATGAAATCATGTTATTTTAAGTTAGAACATGAAGCTCACGGGTATGCCTAATTATTTTATATATAGCTTTATCTTCGAGGAGCACTTTTTTATCATGTATGTATGCATATATGTGTGTATTCATGTGTATTATATGTATACATATGTTAGTATGCATATATATGTATTTCATGTATATGTATGTGTGTGCATGTGTGTGATATATGCATACATGTGTTAGTATGCATATGTGTATATATGCATATGCATTTACGTAAAATATTCATGTATTCATGTAATATTTGCAAGTGTTTATAATTCTATATGCATGTATAAGTATACGTCTGTGCATGTAGCCATGTATATGTGATGTGTACATGTATATATGTAAATGTGTCTATGTGTAAATGTGTACATGTAAATATGTATGCATGTAGGCATGCATATGTGATGTGTACATGTATATATGTATATGTGTCTGTGTGTAAATGTGTACATGTAAATATGTATGCATATATATATATATATATATATATATATATATATATATATATATATATAAATATATATATATATATATATATATATATATATATATATATATATATATATATATATATATATATATATATATATATATATATATATATATCTGTGTGTGTGTGCATTTAGGCATGTATGTGTCATGCATAATATATCTACTCCATTTTATATTTATGTATGTGTATCTACATGATGTGTATATATCTTTATATATATTATGATCCTCATTGATTCGAGTAGCTATATATAGAGGCATAAGGTTGGGAGGAGAGACATCTCTCTAGTAGGATGTCGGAGGAATAGATGCAATGTGTACATAAACTTCAATCATATGGCTAAAATGTTGAATTGGAGTTTTTAAATTAGGGTTTTTAAAACCCTAATATCTAAATTAATCTTTTCAAATTAGGATTTTTGAAATAAAATTTATATATATATATATATATATATATATATATATATATATATATATATATATATATATATATATATATATATATATATATATATATATATATATATATATATATATATATATATATATATATATATACACATATAGATATATCAGTGTGCATGCATGTGTGTATGTATGTGTTTCTATCTGTGTGTATGCATGTGTATGTATGTGTATCTATATGTGTGTATGCATGTGTTGTGTGTGTGTGTATGCATGTGTATATATATATATGCATGTAAATATGATTATATGAGTCTATGTGTGTGTACATATGATTATGCATGTGTATGTGTATGTGAGTATGTGTATGTGTATGTGAGTATGTGTATGTGAGCATGTGTATGTGTCTATGTGTATTCATTATATGTGTGTAACTGCATGCATGTGTATGTGTGTAAAAATGTACATGTATGTGTGTGTATGTACCAATGTGCATGTATGTGTATATGTGTGTAAATGTGCATGTATGATGTATATGTGTGTATATGCGTGTATTTGTACCTCTAGTCTCACTCTTTTCTCTCTCTCTCTCTCTCGTATACATACATACATACATAAACACACATACTCATATCCACATATATATACGTAAAAGCAATGCGTACCGTGCATTATCGCGACGATGAGCCATAAGTGTCCGCATCCCTTTTAGACACCACTTATGCGACCATCCTAACCGAAACTCTGTCTCAAGTGAACTAAGTATGTATTTTTTATCCTCTCATCATGCTCACTAGAAAAATAAAAAAAATCATGTAAATAAAACATAAGATATTTATTTCAATTTATATGTAAAATTTATACTTACTTCCACGGTAAATGGACAAGGTGCAGGTAAGAGTCGCATAATGCCCACATTCTTCTCTTGAACTCCAATCCATTCCCTATGTACACAATGTTCCCCTATGGCTCTATATCGCACTATAGCTGTAAGGTGCCTATGCATGTCCTCATAGGCAACTCTACTCTGCTATCATGATCTGGAGGTGATATAGGTGTCCTGAAAATAGATAGAGAAAAATAAATAAAACATGTGTTATAATATCATTAAAAAAGTTTATGAAGAAAACATACCTATGAGCAGATAGCTATCTTCCTGCATGTGTTATAATATCATTAAAAAAAGTTTATGAAAAAAAACATACCTATGAGCAGATAGCTATCTTCCTGCATGTGGAGACATAGAAGAGCCCTCCTCTGATCGCTGGGTAAGCATCTGGATCGTATAATCTAGCTCATCATCAGGCATCTCTGAGTACTCATGCATGATGACCCCTTTAGTATCAGACAAAACTCTTGCTCTCATAAGACTTTTTATGAGAGTGAGTTTTGCCTTTCTCTCTCTACTAGGATCCATAATACCTAACATATAAAACAAAATGGGTTAGAAATCAATATATATATGTGTACATATGTATGTGTGTATATGTGTATGGTGTATTTGTAAGTGTATGTATGCATGTAAACATGTATGTATGCATGTAAACATGTATGTATGCATATGCATGTGCATTATGTATACAAATGTATGCATGTGTGTGTATGTGTGTGCATGCATGTAAGTATGTATGTATGCATATGCATTATGTATGCATATGTATGCATCCATGTGTATGTGTGTGTGTATGTGTCTCTATGTGTGTGTATGCATATATATGTCTGTATGTCTCTATGTGTCTGTCTATGCATACATATGTGTGTATGTGTCCATGTGTGTGTGTCTCTGTGTGTGTGTGTGTGTATACATGTGTATCTGTATATATGTGTCTATGCATTTGTATGTATATGTGTAAATGTGTGTGGATGTGTGTATGTGTCTATGTAAGTTTGTATGTGTCTGTGTGTGTGTATATGTGTGTGCCTATGTGTGTATATATGTGTGTATCTATGTATATATGTCTATATGCATGTGTATATGTGTGTGTATATGTGTGTGGATGTGTGTATGTGTGTGTTTAAGTCTGTATGTGTCTATGTGTCTATGTGTTTGTTTATATATGTGTGTGTGTATCTCTGTGTGTGTAAGTTTATATATGTGTATGTGTGTGTGTCTAAGTGTGTAAGTGTGTGTGTGTCTATGTGTGTATGTCTCTGTGTATGCATGTGTAAGTGTTTCTGTGTATGTGTGTGTGTCTATGTGTGTGTGTAAAACTGTGTGTATATATGTGTGTATGTGTATATGTGTGTATGTGTCCACGTTTGTGTATGTGTTTATGTGTGTATGTGTATGCATGTAAGCATATATCTATGCATATGCATTATGTATGCATGTGTGTGTATGTGTGTGTATGTGTGTGTATGTGTGTGTATATGTTTGTATGTTTGTGTATGCATGTAAGTATGTATGTATGCATATGTGTGTGTATATATGTGTGTATGTATGTGTGTGCATGTAAGTATGTATGTATGCATATGTATGCATGTATGTGTATGTGTGTGTATGTCTCTTTACGTGCATGTGTGTGTCTCTCTCTACGTGTGTGTGTGTATGTGTGTATATGTATCTGTGTGTATGTGTGTGTATGCATTTAAGCATGTATGTATGCATATGCATATGCATTATGTATGCATATGTAAGCATGTGTGTGTATGTTTGTGTATGTGTGTGTATGTCTCTCTACGTGTGTATGTGTGTATGCATATGTATGCATGTGTGTGTATGTGTGTGTATGCATCTAATTATGTATGTATGCATCTAATTATTTATGTATGCATATGCATATGCATTACGTGTGTATGTGTCTATGTGTGTACGTGTGTGTGTATGTGTGTGTGTGTCTATGTGTATGTGTGTGTATGCATGTGTATGTGTATGTAAATCAGTGTGTATATGTGTGTGTATGTGTCTATGTGTGTGTATGTGTATGCATGTGCATTATGTATGCATATGTATGCATATGTATGCATATGTATGCATATGTATGCATATGTATGCATATGTATGCATATGTATGCATATGTATGCATATGTATGCATATGTGTGTGTATGTGTCTATGTGTGTGTATGTGTATGCATGTATCTATGCATATGCATGTGCATTATGTATGCATATGTGTGTGTGTGCATGTAAGTATGTATGTATGCATATGTATATGCATTATGTATGCATGTATGTGTATGTGTGTGTATGTCTCTCTATGTGTGTGTATTCTTGGACTTCATTTTCCTTTGCCTTTAACCCTCCAATGATGCATACACACATACACATGCATACATAGACACACATAATGATGCATACACACACATACATATGCATACATCCATGCATACACATACACACATAGACACATACACACACATAGATACATACATACACATAAACACATACACACTCATAGACACACACACACACATATACACACACATACACACATAGACACATACACATGTAATGATGCATACACACATACACATGCATACATAGACACACATAATGATGCATACACACACATATGCATACATACATGCATACACATACACACATAGACACATACATACACATAGATACATACATACACATAGATACATACATACACATAAACACATCAACACTCATAGACACACACACATACACATAGATACACACACACACAAATACACACACATACACACATAGACACATACACACATAATGATGCATACACACACATACACATGCATACACACACATATGCATACATACATGCATACACATACACACATAGACACATACACACACATAGATACATACATACACATAAACACATACACACTCATAGACACACACACATACACATAGACACACACACGCACACATACACACACACAAACACACATAGATAGTTACACACATAATGATGCATACACATGCATACACACATACAAACACATATACACACACACATACACACATACACACATATATGCATACATACACACATATATGCATACACACACATACACATACATGCATATATATACATACATAATGCATATGCATATGCATACATACATACATACATACATACATACATACATACATACATACATGCATACACACACACATATACACATACATACACACACACATATACTCACACATACACACATAGACACATATACACATAATGATGCATACACACACTTACACATGCATACACACATACACACATACACACATATACACGCACATACATACACACACACATGCATACATACACATACTTAATGCATACACACTTACATATGTACACGTATATATATTGATTTCTAACCATTTTGTTTTATATAGGTATTATGGATCCCAGTAGAGAGAGAAAGGTGAAACTCACTCTCATAAAAAGTCTTATGAGAGCAAGAGTTCCGTCTAATACTCTAGGGGCCATAATGCATGATTACTTAGAGATGTCTGATGAGGAGCTGGATTATACGATCAAGATGCTTACCCAGCAATCAGACGAGGGCACTTCTGCAGCTCCACATGGAGGAAGAGAGCTAGCTGCTCATAGGTATGTTTTGTTTTCATAAACTTTTTTAATGATATTATAACACATATTTTTATTTATTTCTATCTATCTATTTTCAGGACACCTATACCACCTCCACCACGTGATAGCAGAGCAGTGTTGACTATGAGGACATGCATAGGCACCTTAGGACTAGAGTGCGACATAGAGCCAGAGGGAAACATTGTGTATATAGGGAATGGATTGGAGTTCAAGAGAAGAATGGGGGCACTATGCGACTCTTACCTGCGCTTTATCCACTTACCATGGAAGTAAGTAAAAGTTTTACATATAAATTTAAATATATATCTTATGTTCTATTTACATTATGTTTTTTATTTTTGTAGTGAGCATGATGAGAGGGATAAAAAATATGTGCTTAGTTCACTTGAGACAGAGTTTGGGACAGGATGGTCCCTTAAGTGGTGTTTAAAAGAGATGCGGACACTTATGGCTCATCGTCGCGACAATGCACGGTATGCACTACTTTTATGTATATAAATGTGGATATGAGTATGTGTGTTTATGCATGTATGTATGTATATGAGAGAGAGAGAGAGACTAGAGGTATAAATACACGCATACACACACATGCATATATACACACAAAACACATGCATATGCACATATAGATACACATACATACACAACACATGCATACACATAAATAAATAAATAAATAAATAAATCCTATTTCAAAAATCCTATATTGAAAACACTAATTTTGATATTAGGGTTTTGAAATCCCTAATTTAAAAACTCTAATTCAACTTTTTAGCCATATGTTTGAAGTATATGTACACCTCTGACGTCCTACTAGAGAGATGTCTCTCCTCCCAACCTTATGCCTCTATATATAGCTACTCGAATCAACGAGGATCATAATATATGTAAAGATATATACATATCATGTAGATAGGATACATAATTATAAAATGGAGTAGATATATTATGCATCACACATACATGCCTAAATTGACACATAAATATATATATACATACTAACATATTTACATGTACACATTTACACATAGACATATATACATATATACATGTACACATCACATATACATGCACACATAAACATATATATACATGCATACATATTTACATGTACATATTTACACATAGACACATATAATTATATACATGTACACAATTATAAACACTTGCATATATTACATGAATACATGAATATTTTACATAAATGCATATGCATATATGCACATATGCATATTTAACACATGTATACATGCATAAAATTCTTGGACTTCATTTTCCTTTGCCGTTAACCCTCCAATGGTTATCTTCTTGATAGTGATTAAGGCCAATAAATGCTGAAAGTTAGAAAAACTATATCTAACATATACAGAACTAGTGAAAGCCTTCCACTTCTCAACATCCCTAAGTCCATTCAATGTATATGCAACTATTTCATCATCACCTATGTGAAAACCTATGGATCATAAAGCATCATTCACTTCCTTTATCTTCATAAAATAGCCCTTTATGTTGCTACTAGGTATTTTCCTCTAGTTCTTGAGTTAATTCTTCAATTGAATATTCCAACGTTTGGTGAAGTAGAGTATAGTCTTTCTAGGGTTTCACACACTTTCATCGAAGTGTCTAGGTCTTGAATATGACCTATCATTGCACTGCTAGTATACTGAGAAAGGATGAAAATAACTTTTGTAGCTCTCTCAATCCATCCTCTGAAGATTGTGCACTAATCAAAAGCTATATTATCCCCCAATCTAGGCCTAGCATTTGTTCCACTAACAAGCATTCATAAATTGTTCCCCATCATAAAGTTAGGCATTCTAAAATTTCATGGATGATATTTTTTCTTATCTAGCTTTTGAATCTGGGTGCTATATTGTGACATAGTGTACTCTAATGATTCTTCTTAGGATCCTTGATGCAACAATAGTGATCGCTATAAAGATCTTTACTACGCTTCAAAAGTACCAAAACAAAATGGGATATATTCCTTGCTTCTTCATGAATATACGTTTTAGTAGTTGGTTGTATGTCCTTGAACTTGAATCACTAGCTCCTCTTGTTGTACGTCCTTCAATTGCTCCTTCTAGTCCTCTTCTAGTTTGCTTGTGTGTAAAAATGCTCTGATACCACTAACGGGAGAATGTAAACTTTCCCTATGTTGCTTGAAGCATGAATGGCCTCATAGGTATGTTCAAAGATACCTCTGTTCACACAAAACAGTGATACTTTGAGTTACTATGGAATGAAACCAAGTGCTTTTGGAAACTTCAACTAGACTTTGAGACCCACGTAATGCAACTTATTTCACTCAAAATTATTGTTTCTTCTATGCAGATAGAGATGATTGTTCACTCTAGACTTAATATCTCCCATAATATACATATATGAGACATGATTGTTCACTCTAGACTTAATATCTCCCATAATATACATATATGAGACACTGTAATGTTATATGACTATGTTGGAAATCTAACCAACACAATATTACAAGAAATGGATATGAAATGGTAAGGAAAATTTTCTCAACACTTAAAGGTAACTAGGTTTTACATAGATAGATCAAAGTGCGAGCTATGGCTACTCAACATACGAAGAAAATCGTCAAGCGAGGAGGGGATGCTGCAGAAAGGGTCTATTAGCTTATTCAAATTGTCTAACTGATATGAGATGCACGATCACATCAATTTGAAGTAAAAAGTGTTTTTTATAAAATTTTGAAAAGATTCCATAAATGATAGGAGGCTCTGTTCCTAGAATATGATTTATTATGCCTAATTGTGATAGGTGATTGATTTGGGAGTTATGAGGTGGATTCAAGTTCAAGTTTGAACATGACTACCTGTGCTTTGCTCTTGGATTCATGATGCCCCAAGTGTCATCAATTTTAAAGGTTATTATTCTACTAATCTTGGAGCTTGATTTTTAACAATTACTTCGATACCATCTATTATTTGAAGGAAAACCATCACCCATAATGTACATACTATGATGATGTTTTGATACCAGTATGAGGATATGATGATAGCATACAAGGTGAGAAAATCTTTGCAAAATGTATCCCTGGATTATCCTATTTCTAGTTTTGACACTCTAGTATATTCTTTGAGCTACCAAATGATGCATAAAGATGACTATAGTACATTGGAACATTGATCTCAATTGTTTGATTTAAGACATATAATTTAGAGGTTTTGATTTAGACAAGGAAACCTTTTTTTTAATGGAAGGAAGCACTCAAGAACATACTTAGTGCTCCTAGCTTGCTATGAATTGAGAAAACACATTTTGCAAAAATTTAAATAGGTCTGTGTATGAGCTAAGAAACGTTATTTCATGAATTTAGAGTGATTCTAGAGTGTAGAATATACTTAAGAACTCATACTGGTGATTGCGATATTTTAGGAAGCAGACAATTCACATACGTTGCCATGAGGATTAATTCATATCTTTGCACATAGATTTCCAATGACTAAACTTTTGCATACACCAATGCAAAATGGTTGCGTTTTTTAATAAGCATTACATGAGATAATGAGACCATAGCTTCACTTTAATGACTCCATGAGTTGATAAACTTGGACACTACACTACCAACAATGAACAATAGTTGAGATGATGATAAATCTTCAAGTACAAGTTTTTGAAACACTACAAGAGATCAACCGTATAGCGAGGCTTTTATTCAAGAAATTGAAATTTTGCCCCGACATTGGTGTAACTGTCGGTATACGCGTCACTATTAAAGCACTGGTATAAGCGTTGGTTTACCATGAGTGTCGGTATAACCGTAGGTATGCGTGTCAGTATAAGCATCTGTATATGCATCAAAATTTCTGACGCTCATATCGATGGCATACTGACACCTATATCAATGCTCGCTAGGTGTACCATCGTGCATATCGGTGGCCGCTAGGTATACCGACGACACTGCGCTACAACAACATTAGCATGATGTTGTTTAGCAAAAGACAATACACTCTACCCAAAAAAAAATCGAGTACGTGTGATTGTGTACTCTAATGGCAATCGAAATATGATTTCATAAAACAAAATACTATCAAACACAAAAGAGATAATTAGAATAAACCATGAACCATGAAACATGTACAAAAAAAGTTATATATTTCATAAATGAAGCATATACAAGAGTGTGGTAAACCACTATGATATATGGGGAAATACAAATGTGGCAAAGCACTGCCATATAAGAATTAAATACAAAATTCTGGTGCACCACTACCATATACAAGCCAAATACAAAATTGTGGCACACCACTGTCAGACACATGCACAGAATGATCGAAACATCCATATCAACACTCCTCCAACAAAGAACATTCATGGAATGAGATATATTCACATGGGATCTACATACAACAAGTAAAAACCAAGTTTATAAATTCATCACCTCATCGCAAATGCTCCCATGAAACGACTGCACCGCGTCCCTCCAAGTCCTCTAATAGTGCAGTCAATCCATGACGATATCCATAAGACTCCTCTGTTCGTGTTGGAGGATGACCCATTGCCAACTCCTGCACCAAATATAAAAAACATTAGAGAAACATACATGACATGCTTAACACAAGCAAATTAAATAAACCAAATGGTACTTACAAACTCGTGATGCATCGTGTCATATCCACCACTGCCCAAATGTGATGGTCGAACCGTATCTAAACATGTGGCTGCAGCATCTCACTGTTGGTGATATCGGTCAAGAGTCTGTTGGTGCTCGTCTCGAATCATATCCCACTCCTCAGCATCTAACCATACAGGCTTTGGTTAGCATGCTCTAAAATCATCATGAGCCTCGGATCGCCGATGGGACATAACTTCAAGTGCAGTGTGCAGAATCCACTTTGAACTGAGAAGGGGCTGCCCTTGTGCTCGTCGGAACTCCTAATAAATCCTCTCTGTGATATAATTTTCCTATCTTTATCTTGTTTGCTCCATTTCAACATGATAGAGTGCCCAAACTATATGGAGCAAAGTTGTCGTATACGTGCATGCATGGCCTTTCTGGCTGCATCCATCATCGAAGATCCATCACAGATACTATACACTTTGGAATCATCATGTTCATGAGCACCCCAAGGTATATGTGGTGTTCCACATGGTGTGCCACGTGGTGTACCCACATCTGAGGTACTCACTCTAGGAGTAGAAGTGGGCAACACAATGTTCATCGCACTGGTTCCACAACAGCCGCCTTCTCCAGACCTACTTGTAGATCCACTCCTAGAACCTCTTGCTCTAGAACGTGACCTCAACCTACGAGAGGGGCTAGCACCTGTATCGTACTGAGTTGTCGAACACATACATCTACTACTAGAGTCAGTAGGGGATGGCTGAAAAGA
>CM035409.1:158917779-159085279 GCA_020310875.1 Ceratopteris richardii
AAAGTGGGGTGATGGTGAAATTTTTGCAAAAAAGTAGAGCGAGTGCAAGAGATGATAATGCTCAAGAAGGCCACCTAGATTATTGCCGAGTGATTCAAGATATCTTGAAGCTATCCTTTAGGAAGTTTGATTACTTTCTTTTTTATGTGAAATGGTTCAAAGTAGTCACCTATAGAAGAAACGCAACAGTGAGGGGAGATAAAAGTCAGCATATAGGACAACTTTGTTCCATACAGTTTGGACACTCTATCATGTTGAAATGGAGTGAACAAGAAAAATTATATCATAGAAACTGTCTATCAGGAGTTCAGACCAACACATGGGCATCCTCTTCTTAGTTCAGAGTGGAATTCTGCATACCGCACGTGAAGTTATGTCCTATCGACAATCTGAGGCTTGTGATGCTTTCAAAGCAGGCTTACCAAAGCCTATATGGTTTGATGCTAAGGAGTGGATATGATTTTCGACGAGCAGCAGTAGACTCCTAACTGACATTGCTAGTAGTGAGATGCCACAGCCATACATTTAGATACGGTTGGACCGTCACATGTGGGCAGTGGCAGATATGACACTATGTGTCACAAATTCATAAGTACCATTTGGTTTATTGAATTTGTTTATGTTAAGCATGCCATGTATGTTAATCTAAAGTTTTCTATATTTGTTGGAGGAGTTGATAATGGGTCATGCTCCAACATGAACGGAGGAGGCTTATGGATATCATCATGGATTGATTGCACTATAGGAGGAGTTGGGGGGATGCGGTGCGATCATTTCATTAGAGCATTTGCGATGAGGTGATGAATTTAGAAACTTGGTTTTTACTTGTTGTTTATAATCTCATGTGAATTTATCTCATTTCATGAATGTTCTTTGTTGCAGGACTAATGATAGCGATGATTCGATCCTTTTGTGCATGTATATGAGAGTGGTGTGCCACAATTCTGTATTTGGCTCATATATGGTAGTGGTGCACCAGCATTTTGTATTTGATTTTTATATGGCAATGCTTGGCCACATTTTGTATTTGCCTCATATATGAGAGTGGTTTGCCACACTCTTGTACATGCTTCCTTTATGAAATATATAACTTTTTCTATACATGGTTCATGGTTCATGGTTCATTATGATCATCTCTTTTGTGTCTGATAGTATTTTGCTTTATGAAATCATATTTTGGTTCCCATTAGAGTACACATCACATGTACATGGTTTTTTTTGGGCAGAGCGTATTGTCTTTGGTAAACAACATCATGGTAATGTTGTTGTAGCAAAAAAATAACACTCTGCCCAAAAACAATTTTGCAGATATAATCATCGATATGAGCGACAGTACTCCCAGGATGGTCTCCGGTATGCACAATGATACACCTAATAGGTGCTAGTATGAGCATTGAAAATACTGATGCTCATATCGGTGCTCATACCAACGCCTATATCGACGCCTGTATCGATGCCTATACTATCATTTTGGTTTCAACGCCTATACCGACACTTACACGAGCATTGCGGCAAAAAGGTGCCCGTTCAATTTCCTCGGTAAAAGCCTTTGTATACGGCCGATATGTTGTAGTGTTAGAAATAGACTAAGGATATGTGTATGCATACTCTTTTTTATCATAGTCAATGTAATCATAAATTTTTTTCAAGCACTTAAGCTTGCCCATATGTACCAATTAAAAAGAATTTTTCACTTCCATCACGTGCTTACGAATAAGTAATGTTCAAAATGCTATTGGATCAGATGGGAATTCAAGTTCTAGGACCTATGGCACCTACTTATAGAAACAAGAAAGCGGTTTTGAAGTGAACAATCCTCTCTATATATGGATATGAACCAATGTAAAAGCAAAAGAAATTATGGAACAACTTGGAAGTTGGGCATAAGGCAAGCACGGTGCGTCAGTCGCCTCTAGGGGGAACAAGGGATTGACACATTGTTAACTGCATAGTTCTTGTTTGATTAGGTCTACAATGCTAATCTCATCTACTCATCCATGGATCTCCTTGACTCCATTCAAATGTAATCTTGCCCTATGTGGATCTCATTTGGCTTTACCTCATTGCTTCTCATGCTCTAGTCTTGTGGGCCTTCAAGTTTTATAATCCATGTCCTATCGGACATCTAAATCCTTGCTTTGTGGGAAATGGGAGATCATGTGGATTCTAAGTCTGCATTCACTTGTAGTTTCATTGAATTCAAGCTAGTTTGAGAGTGTCACTCGTGCACGACTTGCTTTAGAAAATTGCGCTTTTCTAAAGCAAGTGGCTCTTTAATGAAAAGCATGAAAGCATGAATTCAAGCTAGTTTGCGAGCGTGACTCGTGCACGACTTCCTTTAGAAAATTTCACTTTTATAAAGCAAGTGGCTCTTTAATGAAAACCATGAAAACGTTATAAATTTTTTTTAACTCTCTCTAATATTGTTATTTTTTTGTTTAAATCAATTTCAAATATAATTACAAACAAGAGAGTACAAGGGAAAAGAAGGGAATACGAAGGAAACAAAAAGCCATAGCTCCGTACTCAAGGGAAACGGGCAAAGGAACCAAATAAGACTACTAGTACACGCTAAGGAGCTTTATGATGGCATGATCGCCTTCATGCAAGGGCACTTACTATGAAGTTTGTTGTTCTCAATATCAAACATTCTATGCTGTTCGAAAGGGGCGGGGGGGGGGGGGGGGGGGGGGGGGGGGGGGGGGGGGGAAAGAGAGATCTTGGAGTTTTCTATCTTTTTCGGCAGAAAGTCAAGAGAAGACACAATTTACCACTCCTTCCGCTGATCTTAAACTCATCCGCACTTCTTTCTTTTCAAATTTTTTAGGAAAGGACAGAATGTAAACGTTGATCACATTTTAAAGAACAGATGAGCATTGAATCGTGTCGCCGAGCAAGACTTATTTGCAATCGATTGGTTTTTTGAGTCCTCGATGACACCTTTTATAGTGTGGCATAAAACCGCATATTTTAACAGCTTGAGCATTGGTATTGTACTGTTGTATTTTTGTGACACCTTAACCTAATCTCCCAGACTTTAATTAAAATAAAGAAGAAAAGTTATAAGTGAATGGGACTAGTGCCCATGCGACCCCCCAAATCCCACAGACTTTAATTAAAATAAAGAAGAAAAGTTATAAGTGAATGGGACTAGTGCCCATGCGACCCCCCAAATCCCACAATGCAGGGGAAGAGTATGGCAAGCTAGAGGGCATTACAAATGAGGCGGATAAATCTATCATCATCCCCATGTGGGACCCATTTGGGTTTCAACTTGTTGTTTTCGAGGAGATAAATACAGTGATGTCTAAGCGGTGGAGATCTCTTATCTCAGGAGATTCTTTTACGTAGAAGAAACAAGGATTTCTCGATCGACCATTCCTTAGGAGTTTGGCCAAAATTGACCGCACATCGCTCCCCCCAAATCTTCCAGAGAGTCTCACCCTGATGGCATTCCACAGCCTCGCTAAGCAGCCGGCGGCCTCACCCAACATCGCCTGTTGCCAATTGATTTGGTTCGTGAGTCTCAGTACTCGGGTCACGTGACGCCAGATAACACGGGACTGAGGGCAGTCAAAGAACAGGCGAGCTAAATCTTCGATGCATCGATGACAACGCTTGCACCATGGCGGCACACCACAAATTTTGTTAGCCCTTGCATTGGACCAGATACCTTTATGCAAGATCTGCCACATGAGAAAAAAAAATTTTATCTCAATTAGGGGGTGCCAAATAGACATGAATTTTAGTTCCCACAGAAGTTTGGTCTAAGAAAGGCACCATCTCTTGTTAAGAGTGTGGTGAACATCTAAGTTCTCTTTGAAGTTGGGGGTTCTGGATAGCTTCTTACCATTGCTCCATTTGAGGACCTCCAAGGAAGGAAGATCCTGACTGCAGAGAAGGCGGGTAGTTGAGCGGTCCCATGCTAAACACCTGCTTTGAAGCAGAGTCCATTCCCTCAATGGTAACTCTAAGTCTCGGATCCAAGTCTTCGAACCTAATCCACTGGCTAGTCTCTTGTTTCCAGAGATGTTTCCACTGTTTGAACCCCTTGTTGCATAACCGCTTTGTGGTTTGGAGGTTCCAAGACTCCACCCCCCTAATGCCACTGATCGGGAACCAGATAGAGTCATTTTGTCTTATCCCAGCCGCCCACTTCCACTCATCACTAATTCTGATGAACTGTTTGGCCTTGTTCCAATTCTTCCATAAGGAACACACGAGGCTAGAGCCTTTAGGGGACACCGGGTGGGGGGAGAACAAAAGCGTGAGAATCCCTATGTCCTTCCAGCCAGGATGGCCAACTAAGGTAAGGTCTTCCGTTTTTCTGAAGATCAATTTAGCCTAGGATGACTCCCTATTGCTCCGACCTTGATAAGCCATTTTTCCCCCAGTTTGTCAGCCAACCCAACAATATCCAAAATTCACAAGCCCCCTGAGTCTTTAGGGCTAATGCAAGTTTCCCATTTGATTTTGGGAATCCCCCTCCTGTTGGGGTCCCCAGTCCGAAGGAAGCTTCTGCAGAGTCTTTCCACTTTGGCCAAGTCTTTCTCCTTAGCTCTCCAACATGAGATAAAGTAAATAATTGTAGATAGCATAAATGTCTTAAGAACCATAGCACACCCTCCCAAGTTGACTTGCATACCTTTCCAATAATTCAGCTTGCTATCTAGCTTGGATAGCACCCAATTCCAGCGTTGGTCCATTGAGATGTCGAAACCCATCGGAATGCCAAGGAGATGGAAGACTTGACCTCTAGGGATAACTTGACACCCCTGATCCACCACAATTGGGGAGTGGGTCCGTTGATTGCTCTAAAAGCAATTTTAGCATGGTTGATTTTTGAACCTGACACCACACAAAAGGTGTTGAGGCACCACCAAAACACCTCAATGCTATTTATATCGTTATGCACAAAGGCATTCATGTCATCAGCAAAAAGTCTCGCAAACATTTGGTCGTGATTTAGATGCAGGGAAAGACCCTTGAGATTGCCAGCGTCCATGTGATGCTTTAATAGGTGACTGAGTCCATTCGAGGCGATAGCGAAAAGTAATGGAGCCAAAGGGTAGCCTTGCCTAATTGATCTTTTTAAACAAATGGGCTCAGAGAGCTTAGCGTTGATATTTATTCTAGTTCAAGCATTTCCAAGAAGAGTGGAAACCATCTTCGTGAACCTTTGGCTACATCCAAGGTCTTTCAATGACTCAAGAATAAAGTCCCATTCCAATCTGTCATACGCTTTGTCGAAGTCGATCTTAATGAATACCATGATCTTGAGCAGACTCCTTAGCTAAAGCAAGGCCTTCCCAAATATCGACAATTGCTTCAAGTATATATCTACCTTTGATAAAACCTTTCTGGTCCTCACACAGCCATGACTTTAGATGACAAGAGATTCTGTTGGTGATAACTTTTGCAATTATCTTGTATCCTTTTTGGGGCATGGTAATCGGACGCCAATGTTCAATTTTGTTCTTATCTCTCCTTTTGTGGATTAACTTGATGATGCCATTATTAAGACACTCAGGGAGGGCACCAAAGGAGAGGGCCTCTTGCCACACCAGACGTAGTGGGGTGGCCACCTCATGTTTGAAGGACTTGAAAAACTCATTGGTGAGGCCATCCGGACCCGGACTTTTCCCATTGGGAAGGGCATCAATAACCTTGATAATTTCATTCTCGGAAATGTTAGCATCCAACAGAGCAATTTGTTTATAATATTTTTATATGATTTTGGTGTTTAGAATTTTAAAACGCTTTTGTATAGAAAAAAACCAAATCAATTTCTATAATACCAAATAAATTTTATCGGTTGTAACGCCATGGCTGTAGCTCAAAAAATAATACAAGATCACATCATAGCGAAGACTAATGTGCATATATATTTTTTTTAAATGGAGATTTAGTCAAGGCCTACTCCCCCCGAATTTTAACTTTGAAATTGCAATTATACAAGGAAGGGCATAGTACCCATGGGACCCCCTTTATCCCACAAGAATAGGGGTTTACATGACTGGGTTAAATGGCGGTCAACACTACCACAGGGATAGAACCCTTGCCCCCGCCTCAAGAGGCGAGAGGTTCAACCACTAGGCCAGTGAACTGGGACCTAATTTCCTTTTGTTCTTTTCAACTCCCTTAATTTTTAAATCAATCTAGAACATCGGTAACAGTGCATGCTAGAATCTTCTCCAATGCGTTCCTTATCACGTCGTAGAGGTTCAACCACTAGACCAGCGAACTAGGACCTAATTTTTTTTTTTTTAAATGGAGGTTCAACCGAATACTACTCCCCCAGACTTTAACTTTGAAATTGCGACTGTACAAGTGAATAGGCATAGCACTCGTGGGACCCTCCCCTCCCATATCCCACAAAGCAGGGGTTAGACAAGGTTACAACTGAAGGAGACATGGTTACAACTGGGTTTAACTGGCCTAAGCCATAACATGTCCAACTCGGGACTTGAACCCTGGACCTCTGCCTCAAGAGACCAAAGCTTCAACCAACTGTCCTATGGGACATGGACAATTGGGACCTAATTTCCTTCTGTTCTTTTCAACTCCTTTAATTTTTAAATCGATCTAGAACATTGGTAACAGTGCATGCTGGACTCTTCTCCAATGCGTTCCTTATCACGTCGTCTAACGAGATTTTTTGGCGCTGCAACCATTGAAATGTCATGTAGGAGATGAGGATAAGTACCATCTTGTTCTTGTTTTGAGGTTCCACCTCTCTCCTGCATCACCATCCCTTTATGGATGATGAGCATGCTTGACGCTTAATTTCACGTGTCCAGCCTTTTTTATTATTCTCTCTTTCCGTAAAGCTGGAGCTGTTGCTCTCGTCAATGCTCGAGACGCATGGATGATCAAAGGCGGGTGGTTGGGCCTGGTGGCCTGGTGGTTGGGCCGCTCGCCTCTTGAGGCGGGGGCGAGGGTTCAATCCCTGGCAGCAACATGTAGGGACATCTATCCCAGGAACTGGTGTCTGTGGTTGTTGGCCATCGTTTGATCATCCCCGTGGTAGTTGTGACTGCCGTTTAACCCAGTTGTAAACCCCTGTTCTTGTGGGATAAGGGGGTCCCATGGGTACTATGCCCTTCCTTGTACAGTTGTAATTTCAAAGTTAAAGTCTGGGGGAGTAGGCCTCGGTCGAACCTCCATTGAAAAAAAAAAAAAAAAGGCAGGTGGTTGAGCCTTTCCTTTCTTGAGGTGGGGGCAAGGGTTCAACTCTCGTCGACAACATTAAGGGACATGTATACCTTGGAAAGATGAAGCATGTGGCTGATGTGTCACTATGTGTACAATTCAACGTTAGTTGTCACCATTGTTTGACTCAGCCATGTAAACCCGTGTTCTTGTGGGATAAGGGAGATCTCATGGGTACTATGCCCTTCCTTGTATAATTTCAATTTCAAAGTTAAAGTCCAGGGGAGTAAGCTTTGGTCGAACCTCCATTTAAAAAAAATGCATCCATCTGATCAGCAATGGGGCATGTATTTGAATCGTGATAATGGAACATGTCTTTGAATCTAGTGTACTTTCGGCCATATTCTCCTTGCTCAACGTCTACCATATAACACTGAATATCGGCCATATCACACTGAGTAGCACATTCCTATTGAACCAGAGGGATCCCTACAGAGGGGTCTGCACATTCCTATTGAACCAGAGGGATCCCTACAGAGAGGTCTCTAAAGTCCATGAGATGTTGTTTCAATCTTTGAGACGTAAATAGAAAAGTAAGCCGATGACGGACCATCCCCCCCCCCCGCGCCCCACAACAAAAAAAAAAAAAAACTAAAAAAAAAAGAGAGGCATATTACGCGTCGAAAGTGGGTGCCACGTTATCCATGATGCTTGGAGGAGTGTGGGCTGAAGCCCCTCTTGTCATACTCTACAAGAAACCTACAACTTAGGGCTATTTCATTTGCTTTGGTGTACAAGCCAGAAGCCTTGGGTTTCTTTCGGGAGTTGAACCTTGAGCCTTTCAAGGTGATTCTTCCGATGCCATGTAGGGTTTGTTCCTGTCAAGAGATAAAACGCGTATCCTTCAATGTGCGCCAATTATTCGAAATCGATTTGCGACATTTGATAATTGGCGATTTACATTCCAAAAGTGTGGCATGTGTCTTCTAGTGCAAAACACGTCTTCAAGTGTAGCCCAGCTTTCAACTCTATACTCCATTCATAGTCTCACTTATCAGGGTAGTCTACTTGGCCTTCTGCAAATGTTTTGTTAGATATGGGGAATCCCGTGAATGTTACCACGTTTAGTCGGGATGAGAACGTCAGAACAGAAATTCTGTTTGTGAGGCGACCATGAGAGCGTCGGAACAGAAATTCTCTTTCAGTTCTGTGACGTGGATCAGCATGAGAAGTGTGTCGCCGGCTTTATGTATGTAATGACAGACACATGTAAAAATTGCTGATTGGAAAAGGTCGGAGCCTGGAGAATCGAGATTAGAGAATCACTCATGGAGCTGTTTTAGGAGATAAGACGGAACAATGAAGACGTGAAGACGAATTCTTAAGCATGGTCGCTCAAGCTGGCATCTCTCGGCCGTCAACAGTAGCTTGAGAGTGTTGCGCGGTCTCTCATCGACAGTGAGCTTGAGAGCGCTACGCGATTGAAAGAGTTCAAGCATCAGTTACGACAACACAGTTACGACGTATTCAATTGATTAGATAAATTCATGACCAACAAGAAATCAACGTCTCTCCGGTAAGCACTGCCGCGCGTCCTTTGCCT
Source organism: Ceratopteris richardii (assembly GCA_020310875.1). Classification (NCBI taxonomy): domain Eukaryota; kingdom Viridiplantae; phylum Streptophyta; class Polypodiopsida; order Polypodiales; family Pteridaceae; genus Ceratopteris; species Ceratopteris richardii. The sequence continues at coordinate 158,926,535 of CM035409.1, forward strand.
AATCGCGACAGTGCGACTAGCTGCCCATTGCGACAGTGTGGCTCATGCCCATCGTCCCTCTGTTCCGCCTCGAAGAAAGAGCTCGCTCGCGTGGGGCACGATTCCCGAGGGTGCACCATCGCGATCTTCTGCCCTGTCGTCATCGCGAAGGGCTTCGCTGAGCCGTCGCGACCTTCCTCTCTGTCATCATCGCGACGGGGCGCATCGTTTTCTGGAGCGCCGCCAAAGTCACAATCGCGCAGTTGGCGAAGCACACCGATGACCGGCGGGTTTTGTTTTATAGGGACTCGGGAGCGTAACTTTTCTTCCCAACTTTATAGGGACTCGGGAGCGCTCGCTGCTGGAGATTTAAGAAATTTAAAGGAAGCTTCCTAAAGAGTGCATGTTGCTCCCTTTATTTTAATTAAAGTCCGGGAGATTAGGCTAAGGCCGAACTTCCTTTATTTTTTTTTTTTAAAAGAGTGCATGTTGCTCCCATCGCGATGACGCTGTGGGTTCTTTGGAAATTTAGATTTCTTTGGAATTGTTATTAAAAAGGAGGGATAAAAGAAAAAGAAAAGGCCTGCGACAGTCCCTATTTAAGCCAAAATATTGGTTTCCTTCGGGTTCATCATGACTAAATCTCGTTGACATTTCTGAGTTTCTCCAAAAAAATTTTATTATCATGAGTTCTTCTTTTGAACCGGTCATCTTGACCTTACTCTCTAATGTCGACCGTTAACCGTTCACTGGTCTTGAGCAACATGGCCCCCCCAGAGTCCCAGTGCCCCCTCGGAATGGATTCTATCCCATCGGATGTTGACCCTCCGGTGGTATCTCTGTGTAAAGAGTCTGTGGAGGCAAAGCAAGAAGAACTGAGGAAAACTTGACTGATCCAGCAAGTATTTGGCCCTAGGCCCCCTCTAGAAAGTGTGAGAAGTTGGTTGCGCAAGGAGTGGTTCCCGCGTGGCATAATTGTGCACAAATGTCAATTCTTGCCGGCGAATCACTTGTTTTGTGTGTTTGAGAATGAAGAGATGGCCTTTCAGACCCTGCAAGCCGGTTCTTAGCAAGTGAGCAGGTCCACCTTTTGCTTATTTAAATGGACCCCACACTTTGTTTCGAACAGGTGAAAGCCTCTTCGATACCCGCTTTGGGTGGAGCTTCCCAATCTGCCATACTTTCTGTATGGATTTCTTCGAGAGATCGTGTTGCCGATCGATCGCCCGATGGCTTCTAGAGAGGATGTTGGGGGATTAATCTACGATGGAACTCAACATTCTTTCAATGCAAGATGGCACCCACAAATTTGTGTTGAAACTGGCATGAACTAGGTCCCTCCCTCAAAAATCTCCATAAACTGTGGAGATGGTAAAATTTGGACACAGGAGATTACTTACAAGAATCTGCCAAACGCGTGCTTCCGTTGCGGGCAACAAGGTCATAGGATCAAAGATTGCCCCTTGAAGAAAAGTAACAAGCTTAAACCAGATGGGACCCTGGACCCTCTCCCTCAAGTTGACACTCGAGGTCATCCCCCTTCGATGGAGGAAGTAGAGGGAACTCGAGTTGCTGAGACGAATTCAGAAGGATTCACTGAAGTAAGACGCAGGAGGAAAGTTAGCCCTCGAAAATCAACAGCAAAGAACGCTACGACAATTGCTCCTTCGAATAACATGTATTGTAACCTAGAAAAGGAGATTAATGAGCTCAATTTCCTAGGGGATAACCATTATGAAGATGAATCCACTGATAATACCCTTGGGTGCTCTACCAACAAAGAAGACAACCAAGAAGGTTATACCACGAGCAAAGAGGAAGGCTTCACTACTAGCAATGAAGACAACCTAAACAGTGAAAGTTCCTTCCTTGGTCCTACCCTTCCCGTTTGCTTACTAAGCTTACCACAACAAAAGCCAAAGCTTAAAGGTAAACAACCTTCAGGCATGCCTTGGAAGAGCCCCCTCAAGAGTAGGATCTTAATTCAAGAAGATGGGAGGAAAAAAGAAGTTCACAAGAAGAAAAAAGATCGGGTCCCTCACCTCAAAGAGGGCAACCATCAATAATGAAATTCACATCGCTAAGCGTCAGAGGTTTGTCTAATCCATCAAGAGCTGCGATTCTTGGCCAGTGGTTCAAAGACAAGTTCCTCAACCCCGACTTTATCTGCTTACAAGAGATTAAAATCGACGGAGAGGATCTCTAGAAACGGCTTAAATGAATTTCTTCGAGCCACCTTTGGTTCTCCACTTCACACACTAGGGGGCCGAGGGGGGGGGGGGTGGTGCGATTGGTATTACTCACTCCTTGTCTAGCAGTGTGACCTTCACTTTTGAAGGTCGGAATCATCGTTGGGTTGCTGCCTCTATCGGGTTCCCTACTCAGTTCACTATGGTCTCAATTTATGCCCCTAATGCAGAGGCGGATAGAATTGATACTTGGGCTTCCCTCAACTACCTCTCACACAATGTTCTGATTTGTGGAGACTTCAACATGGTTGAGTTTCCTGAGGACCGATGGAATAACAAGGAAAAACTTATTGACGGCCATGAGAAGGAGATATGGGATAAAATCAAGCTCCATCTCGACCTGGTCGAGGTGAAAGACAAGAAGGCGTTCTCATGGTCAAATCTCCAATTGGGGGACTCTCTGAGGAAAGCTAGACTTGATAGATGTTACATCGATCATAATACCATCCTCCAGTGGGGTATGCCTTCGATTTCCCAACACATGGACCTGACTATAGTGATTACTCTATCTTTCAAACCAAGTCCCATGCTCCAGAAAGCTCCTTGGTTTCATGCTTGTCAGACGTGGTTTTCCCTCCCCTCTATCCACCAAGAAATTTGTGCAGTGTGGACGGAAGCCTTTGCCAACTGTAATGAACCGGCTAAGTGCTGGAGAAGCACGATGGTAAGGACACGAAAAATTCTGATAAGGTCTCAGAAGGCAATAAGAGATATCCAGAAAAAAAGGAGAGAAAATGTGTACCGGAGGCTCTCACGGCTTGAAGAAGAGGTGAACAAAGGTAACTCACAATGCCAACAAGGTCTTTTGAAAATCAGGGGAAGACTAAGATTAGAGGAGGAGGTTCAAAGGAAAAATCTTCAAATATTCTTCAAAGATTGGTGGGCAGGGAAGGCCGACAAACCTTCGAAAGAGATGTGTAAAATCCTCAAAAGGAAGCAAGCTAGGGAATCCATCTCCTTCTTGATCGATAACAATGGAGCCGAATGTAGCACGGAAGCTGAGAATAGATCGATCATTGTCGAGCACTTTAACCATCTTCTCGGGGTCTCGACCCCTCTTTCCCCGCACAGGCGTGAATCCATGGCAACCATCTCAAGGGTTGCTCAAGCTAGAGTCCCACAGAACATGATTTCTCTGCTGGATGCTTACATTTTCGAGAATGAAATTATCGAGGTTATTGATGCACTTCCCAATGGGAAAAGTCCGGGTCCTGATGGCCTCACCAATGAGTTTTTCAAGTCCTTCAAGCATGTGGTGGCTACCCCACTGCGTCTGGTGTGGCAAGAGGCTCTCTCCTTCGGTGCCCTCCCTGAGTGTCTTAATAATGGCGTCATCAAGTTAATCCACAAAAGGGGAGATAAGAACAAAATTGAAAACTGGCGACCGATTACAATGCTCCAAACGGGATACAAGATAATTGCAAAAGTTATCACCAACAGAATCTCTTGTCATTTAAATTCATGCCTTTGTGAGGACTAGAAAGGTTTTATCAAAGGTAGATCTATACTTGAAGCAATTGTCGATATTTGGGAAGGCCTTGCGTTTGCTGATGAGTTTGCACAAGATGTGGTTTTCATCAAGATCGACTTCGACAAAGCGTATGACAGATTGGAATGGGACTTTATTCTTCAATCATTGAAAGACCTTGGTTGCAGCCAATAGTTCACGAAGATGGTTTCCACTCTTCTCTGAAACGCTTCAACTAGAATAAATATCAACGGTAAGCTCTCTAAGCCCATACGTTTAAAAAGATCGATTAGGCAAGGCTGCCCTCTGGCTCCATTACTCTTCGCTATCGCCTTGAATGGACTCAATCGCCTATTAAAGCATCACATGGACGCTGGCAATCTCAAGGGTCTTTCCCTTCCTCTGAATCACGGCCAAATGATTGCGAGACTCTTTGCCGATGACATGATTGCCTTTGTGCATAACAATATGAACAACATTGAGGTGTTCTGCAGGTGCCTCGACACCTTTTGTGTGGCGTCAGGTTCAAAAATCAACCATGCTAAAACTGCTTTTAGAGCAATCAACAATTGGTATCAGAGCAGGTCATCGCTTCATCTAGGGCATCGTCTAAACCTCTCTCGTTGAAGTCTCAGAATCGCATGAAATTTGGTGAGCATACTCAAGGTTGTTTACAGATCAAAAAAATTTCTCTCTATCATGCCAAAATCGCGATCTGAGCTCTTACATCAAGCTTTCCTAGCTAGTTAGTAGGGCAAAGGAAAATGGAGCTCTTTCACTACTAAGCAAAAATCTACAAATGTTGCACATTCAAAGAAAGAAGACAAAGATGAGAAAAAATCAGAAAAGCAGAAATTGTTTTGCATATATTGTAAACAAAATGATCATATCATTAAGAGTTGTCTGAAACTGGCTGCTAAAGAGGCAAAGAAGAAAGAGGCCGGAATGGTTGTTGTAGAGGCCTCTACACCGAAAATAGAGTCTGCTATTCTTGTGCAGAATGAAGAATGGGCATTTATTATTGTTTCCAGTTTTGACCTACCTCCTCATGAGCAGTGTATGTCTGTAGTAGACTCAGATGTTTGGTATTTTGATAGTGGGGCAACCAAACATATTACATGGCTACCCAGTTTCTTCACTTCACTTGAGCCTACCCCTACAAGGAATATTGTCACATGCGCCAACAACTCCTCTTATCTTGTCATGGGAGTTGGTAAGATCATTTTGACTACTGTTGATGGTAGTTCTTTCACTTTGTCAGATGCCTTATGTGTGCCAGGGATCAAGAAGAATCTGTTATCAATTTTCCCTTTAGCCAAGATTGGCTTGGTTGTGAAATTGGTTGATGACAGGTGTACAATTCATGATGTGTCAAATGGCGACGTGATTATTGCTTCTGGCAATTTATGTCATGGGCTGTATAAGCCCATAGACACTACAACAGATCGGCCATATACCGAGGTTTTTACCGAGGGAAATGAACAGGGCTATTTTTGCCGCGACGTCGGTGCAGGTGTCGATATGCACATCGGTAACTATAGCACCGGTATGGGTGTTGGTATAAGCGTCGGTATGGGCGTCGGTATAAGCATCGAAAATACTGATGCTCCTACCGACACCCATACTGACGCCTCTTCTGGGTGCACCGTCGCGTATACTGGCACCCGTTGGGTGTACCGACGCTTATTCCGATGACATTACTGGGAGTACCGTCACCTATACTGACAACCATATCTATAAAATTGTTTTTGGGTAGAATGTGTTGTCTTTTGCTACATCAACATTACCATGATGTTGCTTAATAAACGACAATACACTCTGCCCAAAAAACACCAAGTACATGTGACGTGTACTCTAATATCAACCGAAATATGATTTCATAAAATAGAATATTATTGGACACAAAAGAGATAATCAGAATGAACCATGAACCATGTACAAAAAAAGTGATATATTTCATAAATGAAGCATGTACAAGAGTGTGGCAAACCACTCTCATATATGAAGCTTTTACAAAATGTGGCAAAGCAATGCATTGCCATATAAAAATCAAATACAAAATTTTGGTGTGCCACTGCCATACACATGCAAAGAACGTTCCATATCAACAGTCCTGCGACAAAGAACATTAATGGAATGAGATAAATTCACATGAAATTACAAACAACAAGTAAAAACCAAGTTTATAAATTAATCACCTCATCGCAAACACTCCCATGAAACGACCGCACTGCGTCCCTCCAAGTCCTCCAATAGTGCAGTCAATCCATGCTGATATCCGTAAGCCTCTTCCGTTCGTGTTGGAGGATGACCCATTGCCAGCTCCTGCAACAAATATACAAAACATTAGAGGAACATACATGAGAAACGTAACACAAATAAATTCAATAAATGAAATGGTACTTACAAACTCATGACGCATCGTGTCATATCCGCGGCTGCCCAAATGTGACGGTCCAACCGTATCTAAACGTGTGGCTAGGACATCATTGCTGGCGATATCGGTCAAGAGTCTGCTGTTGCTCGTCGCAAATCAGATCCCACTCCTCAGCATCTAACCATACAGGCTTTGGTAAGACTGCTCTGAAAGCATCACGAACCTCTCATCGTCGATGGGACATAACCTCACGTGCGATATGCAGAACCCTTGGTAAATGGTTTGTGTGATATAATTATTCCAATCTTTATCATGTTCACTCCATTTTAACATGATGGAGTGTCCAAACTGTATGGATCAAAGCTGTCATATACGTACACGCATTGCTTTGCTAGCCGCATCCATCACCGGATCTCCATCTCGGATACTATACACCTTGGAGTCATCATGGTCATGAGCATCCCAAGGTGTACGTGGTGTTCCACGTGGTGTACATACATCTGAGGTACTCCTCCTAGGAGTAGAAGCGGGTGAGACAACGTCTGTCGCATTGCCTCCACAACAGCCGCCTCCTCCAGACCTACCTGTAGATCCACTCCTAGAACCTCTTGCTCCAGAGCCTGACCTCGATCTATGAGAGGGGCCAGAACTTGTATTGCGCTGAGGCGTCGAACACACATGTTTACTACTAGACCCACTAGGAGATGGCTGAAAAGATGGTTGTGGTGGAGTCACAAAGCTAGGAGACATACCTCTTGTGGGAGTAGTGACATCGGCAGGAGTGACACCAGCGGGAGTGACACCGGTGGAAGTGAGACCAGCAAGAGTAAGGCCGGCAGGAGTGAGGCCTCCAGGAGTGAGGTTGGGAGGAGTGCTACCACGAGTGATCTAATACTATGATGCAGCAGCCATATACGCGGGAGATATCTGAGAGATAAACTCTAAAAACTGCTCCTCTATCATGGAATGAGGAGTGACTGGAGGACTGTCTCCCATCGTGCTTTGTAACAAAAGAACTCAAATAATTAGTATGTGATAATAAAGGTAATATAGAGAATAAACAGGAAAAAAAACAAAAATTAGTACGTACAAGTGTTTTATTAAAAAATCCTCTAATCTAGCATCCTCTTGAAGATCCGATGCATGAGAATATCTATCTCTATATTGATGGCTTCTAAATCGCTTGCTATGCTGGTTTCTTCTTGATCATCATCTATTGCTTCGTGTTCTTGAACAATGATCTCTTCTTCAATGACCTCTTCTTCTAGAACAATGATCTCTTCCTCCTCGACTATCGAATGAATCTCTGAGTCCACTACAGATGGACTATCTTGTACATCTATATTCTCATAAATTTGTCTACTACGTGGGGCGACTTGTAAAACAAATAGCCACTATGGTTCTTTTGAATCTGGTATAAAAACAACTTCCTCACAATGTTCGGGAAGTACAAATGTATCCCTTTCATCCGTCCATAATTTTGTGGAGTCGACTAGAAGAAAATCGATTTTATCCCGCCTCAGTGCTCCATTTCTTCCAGAGGTGACTACTTTGAACCATTTCACATCAAAAACAAAATAATCAAACTTCCTAAAAGATAGTTTCAAGATATCTTGAATCACACCACAATAATCTGGCTGGCCTTCTTGAGCATTATCATCTCTTGCACTCGCTCCACTTTTTTGCAAAAAGTTCACCATCACCCCACTATCAAAAGTAGATCTATTTTTATCAATTCGTGCGATCCGAAAGTGTCGTCCATGAGACCATAGTGCACCGTATTTAGTATACTCGCAATCACATCCCTTTGCGAGTTCTTGATCTTCTTCTTCAGAGATATCTTCACCCGCTGCTTTTGCTTGAGAAACCATTGTATCTAGCCATCTTCTCATTGGAAAAGGTGGAAGAGGTCGAAGACTTTCTAAAAGAGGCAAAAATCGAGTGGAACGATTCTTTCGAAACTGAGCTCTTTCCTTTGTGTTGGTTCCCTTGGCAAGCTCATACCTTTCTAACCACTTTTGCATAGGCTCAGAGTTAACTATGCAAAACTTCATTGCCTTCTCTCTGAAAGCTGCATCCATTTTCCTTTGCAATGCTTTACCTGAAATTGTTTTGTTCACTTGGTACAATAAGAGCTAATAATAAATGACCTTTCTTTGTGGCCAGCCATGGTGGGATGTTATAATTCACCAAACATATAGACCATGTGCTCCATGAAGAACTGCGTAAACCAAATGGATTCACTCCATCCATAGCTAGGCTTAGACGTATGCACCGAGGCTCACTAGAAAACTCTGGCCACTTACTATCTATGTTCTTCCAAGCATCAGAGTCAGCAGAAACTTGCATTATACCATCTGTAGACCTGCTTTTTGTATGCCATGACATTAACTCAGCTATAGATTTGCATCTAAACATGTTCTTAATTCGTGGAATGATAGGAAAGTGGCGAAGAACCTTTGCGGGGATTGCTTCGCCTACAAGGCCTTCTCTAAATCTATTTGCTCCACACTTTGGACATACGTGGAGATGCTCATACTCATTCCGAAACAGAATGCAATCATTCGGACAAGCATGAATTTTAGTATAATCCATTCCTCAATGGACTGTAAACGTTTTTTTCCATCTCCACGTGTTGGAGGCATGTCATTTCCATCTGGCAAAAATTGATCTTTAAGAAGCCTGCAATAAGCAATTAAAACGATATTAGTAAATAAAATTATTTTGATAAAACAATGAAAGCCAATTTGTTCTCCACTTACCTGAACAATTCTATGACACTACTATCTGACCATCCATAAATGGATTGCGGATTGAGCATTGCGAGTGACACACGTAGTACAGATATCTTTGCTCCATTGTAAAGTGGTAAACGAGCTAGTCTTCGCATGTTTTCATACTCTTGCTCGACTTCTGATCGTGGAAATTCTGTTGTGTCCATGAAACTCTCGAAATCTTCTCCACCATCATGATCTTCGTCCATCTCATAAAATGCTTTGAGCATCTCTTCCATATGTTCATTCTATATAAAATTATTAGTAATTTCTTGTACGTCTAAATCGTTCTTTGTTCTCTTTTGTCCACGAGAGGTTACCGGTGCAATGTTGTTTGGGTCCATCTCCTCACCTGGGGGACCATGCGAATGGTAGCGTATGTTTTCTAGTCAACTCCTATCAAAGGATCCATACTCTCCAACATGTGCAATACAAATCCGTCGTTTCCAATAAATCTGATACTTGCACTGAGTGAAAGGACATCCCATTCTCTCCGCCCGATCCAAAGAAGCCATCTGCTACAATATGGACATTTTAGATCATTTGTCTTTTTGTTAAACCTTAAAATCTTACTCCTAAAGACTTAAACCTGAAATACTAAAACCTAAATACTTAAACACCTAAAAAACCTAAAACCCTAATCTTAAAATCCTAACCTATATATATTTAATTATCTATATTTAATTAAATTATTTAAAACACTAGTACTTCTTATATTTATTTATCTATATAATTATCCTATTATATATATATATATATATATATATATATATATATATATATATATATATATATATATATATATATATATATATATATATATATATATATATATATATATATATATATATATATATATATATATATATATATATATATTTATTTATTTATTTATTAATTCAATTTTTTTCCTTAGATCTTAAAACCCTAATCCTAAGCCTAAAAAACCTAAAACCCTATTATATATATATATTTATTTATTTATTTAGATTTATCCTTAAACCCTAAAACCCTAATACTAATCCTAAAAATCTAAAACCCTAATCCTAATTCTAAAAACCTAAAACCCTATTATATATATATATATTTATTTATTTATATATTCAGATTTTTTCTTAATTAATCCTATTTTTATATATTTAATTATATATATTTAATTAAATTATTTAAAACACTAATACTTTTTATATTTATTTATCTATATAATTATCCTTATATATATATATATATATATATATATATATATATATATATATATATATATATATATATATATATATATATATATATATATATATATATATATATATATATATATATATATATATATATATATATATGTATATATATATATATATATGTATATATATATATATATATATATATATATATATATTTATTTATTTATTTATTCATATTTTTTCCTTAAGCCCTAAAACCATAAAACCCTAATCCTAATCCTAAAAACCTAAAACCCTAATCCTAGAACCCTAATCCTAATCATAAAGACTTAAAACCCTATTTTATATATATATTTATTTATATATTCATTTTTTTCTTAATTAATCCTATTTTTATATATTTAATTATATATATTTAATTAAATTATTTAAAACACTACTACTTTTTATGTATATTTATCTAAATAATTATCCTATTTTATATATATATTTATTTATTTATTCAGATTTTTTCCTTAAACCCTAAAACCCTTATCCTAATCCTAAAAACCTAAAACCCTAATCCTAATCCTATAAACCTAAAACCCTATTTTATATATATATTTATTTATATATTAAGATTTTTTCTTAATTAATCCTATTTTTATATCTTTAATTATATATATTTAATTAAATTATTTAAAACACTAGTTCTTTTTATATTATATAATTATCCTATTTTATTTATATATTTATTTATATATTTAGATTTTTTCCTTAAACCCTAAAACCCTAGAACCCTAATCCTAATCCTAAAAACCTAAAACCCTAAACCTAATCCTAAAAACCCTGTGTATGTATGCATGTGTGTACATGTGTGTGTATGTATGCATGTTTGTATATGTGTATGTGTGTGTATATATGCATGCATGTGTGTATATGTGTATGTGTGTGTATGTATGCATGTATGTGTGTATATGTGTATGTATGTGTGTGTATGCATGCATCTGTGTATATGTGTGTGTATGTAAGCATGCATGTGTGTATATGTGTGTGTATGTAAGCATGCATGTGTGTACATGTATGTGTGTATGTATGCATGTGTAAATGTGTAGATGTGTGTGTGTGTGTATGTGTGTGTGTATGTGTGTGTGTATGTATGCTCTATTGTGCTATGTGTATGTATGCATGTGTGTATATGTCTATGTGTGTGTATTGTTGGTGCATTTCAAGCCTTCACACTTGGCTTGGAACCTTGGAAGATTAGCTTGGAACCCTTGAAGGATATCACTATGAGAAGCTAGAACCATAGGAACACTTGCCTATGTGTTATTACCATTTTATCTCTTGTAAAAGTCTAAATGACTTGGCATGTAAAATGATCACACCTACTTGACTAGAGTCGTGGAATTTGGATGGAGTAATTGGAGAGAATATCTCCCTACTTTTAGAGGAGAGATTCTAGGGAGCTTAGATTTGAATTTCAAATTCAAATGTTCACTAAATCTCTATAAAAAGATGATGTAAAAAAGTCGCGGGTGTGTCACTCACTTTAGCTCACTCCCCGAGGCATTTCATTATTGTAACTCATTGTGTGTGAGTGCTACTTCATAGCCTACACCACAATACGTCATTTAGCTATGCTTGTCATGCTAATGATATTGTACAACTACATTAATCAATAGAACTATACACATTTATAATCTCTGTTTTCTCTGAGTCATCATCTCCAAGTCTGTCAACTTCTGAGGGGCATATCTCAGGATCTACTAAACCAAATCAAGTGATTCAATGCACATTGGATTCAGCTCAAAGTCTACTATACACCTACAAAGTTTCAAGTCAATTGGATTAGCCATCTCGGAGAAATCTCGCTCGAAGTGCACACTGGTCTGTGTCTGCAGAGTTCCTAAAATATCGGGGGTAACTACAATTTTGCTAAAGTGATTTCTCAGTGAGTAGTTTATCATTTCTTCTCATTCCACTTGCAAATGATAGCTTGATAAGCTAATTTAATATGTCCAGAAGGAATTAGATCAATTGTAAGTGTGCTGGTCACACTGAGTAAAAGACTGAGCAGGTGTCATTAGAGGAATAGCAAGTTTTCTAGAATTTTTGAAGTCTCAAGTAGTCTGTTTTGATTTGATCATTACACATATCAATTGCAAAGTACATATATGCTTTCTTGGTATCATTTGGAAGCTAATCAAGTGTACTAAGGATATATGGAGGCAAGGAGGGCTGGAGCAAAGCAGGTTTAGCAGCTTCAACTCAATCTCTTGAGTGCATCCTACCATCTCTCCCAACAGTGGTATCAGAGCAAATAAGGTAAACATGGGAGATGGTTTTCCTTCATTCATTGACAAATTGGATAGGAACAATTACCAAGCTTGGTCTCTAAGGATGAAGACCTATCTACAAGGAAGAAGCTTGTTTGGATTCATATCAGGAGATGAGGAATTGCCCTCATTCAAAGCTAGAGGACTACCCACCAAGGATGAACAAGAGAGACTCAACCAATGGTGTGCAAAGGATGCTTTGGCAAGGTCTTACGTTCTTAACTCCATATCTGATTTCCTTTTACCTCATGTAAGGAACTGTAAGACTTCCCAAGAGACTTGGGAAACTCTGTCAACATATTTTTCTTCCAACACAAGGGCCAGGAAGAATCAACTGTGGATTGAATTCACAACCCTTAGGAAGCAGCCCAAGCAATCAGTCTCAGAGTATGTGACAAAGATTAAAGATGTGGTAGACCAATTAGCAAGCATTGGAGAGGAAATTGAAGAGGAGCAAATAGTCAGACAAGTAACAAATGGACTCAAGGCAGATGATAAGTGGGAAAGTTTCACCACTGCAATGGACCTCTATATGGACATGCATACCCCAGATCTCACAACACTCATGGGCCAACTATTCACACATGAAGCAAAGTTTACAAAGGCAGGAGATCAATCAAAAGGTAACAACCCCTCTGCTCTATATACTGATAAGAAAGTTAAGGATAAAGGTAAAGGGAAGAAACAGGATGAAGAAGGCTCTACCTCCCAAGCTAATTATGCAAGGAGAGGTAGATCATCAAGAGGCAGGGGCAGAGGAGGTAAGTCAAGTAGGGGGAGACCCTACAACTCATCACCATGCAACATTTGTGGATTTTCCAATCATACCACAGATGAATGCTACAAGAACTACAAGAATCAGAGAGGAAGAGGCTACTCAAGAGGTGGATACTCTCAAGGGAGAGGCAGGTTCAACCAACATCAAGGCTACAATGGATACAACAACAATTACAATCACAACCACAATGGTAATTACCAAGGTGGATTCAGAAATAGAAGGGATTACAACAATTACACAGAGGAGCAAGATGACTCCCTATTGATCATGAATATGACCTCCAAGGCAGGTACAAATGATGATAATTTATTTTATATTGCCTCAGGATGTTCTAACCATGTAGCTGGCAATGTGGCACTACTCTCTGATTTGGAAGAACCCAAGGGCAAACATCAGGTACAGACAGGTGATGATACTAAACACTCTGTTGTAAACATTCGAAATGTAAAGACATGTGATGGTAACCAGAATCTATTGAGCAGGGTACTCTATGTACCAACCATCACCAAGAATCTAATGAGTGTTGGTCAGATTGTGGAGAAAGGTTTGCAGGTCAGATTCACACAACATGGAGCATATGTGGAGGACCCAAGACATGGATTCAGAAGGATAGCCAAGGGAGAAAAATCAGGTAGATTGTTTACTTTTGAGCTAGAAGACACCAAGAACATTGCTTTATATAATTACAAGGATCAAACACTTTCAGAGTTAGAAATATGGCACAAGAGGTTAGGGCACATAGGTGAAAGAACCCTAAAGCAAATGTGCAGGGATCAATGTGTGCTTGGGATACCTAATGTATCCAAGCAACACATGATTTACAAGTGTGGAGCATGTCAGTTTGGTAAGTCTCACAGATTGCCCTATTCAAGGAAAGGTTTCATGCATGAAGACTACCTAGACTTGGTGCACACAGATGTTTGGGGACCTAGCAAGGACCCTTCCATTTCAGGTTCAAGGTATTTTGTGTCCTTTATTGATGACTATAGCAGGTGGACCATTTTATACTTTATGAAGCATAAAGATGAAGTGTTTAATTGTTTCAAGAGGTATCTTGCACTTGTTGAAAACCAAACAGGAAGAAGCTTGAAGAGGCTAAGATCAGATGGTGGAGGAGAGTACTTCTCCAATGAGTTTGAAGATTTCTTGCAGGAAAGAGGTATCAAGAGGGAGATAACTACAAGGTACTCACCTGAACAAAATGGAGTAGCTGAAAGAAGGAATAGACTCATAGTAGAAACAGCTAGGTCTATGCTTAATGAAAAGAAGTTGCCAAATTATCTTTGGGCAGAGAGTGTATCTACTGCCACCTATCTCATCAATAGGTTGCCATCCAAATCACTTGATGGCATGACACCATATGAAGCTTGGCATGGTAAGAGACCTTCTCTGGATCATTGCAAAATCTTTGGTTGTGTAGCATATGTGCATATTCCCTCACAGGTTAGGGGAAAGCTAGACCCTAAAGCTGAAAAATGTATCTTCATTGGTTATGATTTGAACCAAAAGGGATACATATTCTACAACCCAACAAACAAAGGCTTCAAGGTAAGCAGAGATGTCATCTTTGATGAGAATGACTTTTGGTATGAGAATGAATGCAGGAAGGTTAGTCTACCCTATGATATGGAAGAGGATTTCCCAAAGCTCACCGAGGAGGAACCAATCCAGAAAGATGAATCAAGCTCAGATGATGATGATACAATAAACCTTGAAGAATTCAAGGCATGGAAGTCCAAAGGAAAGATGAAGATGAAGAAGCTAGAGGATACACCAGAATCCTCAACTCAAGCAATGAGGAGATCTCAGAGAGAAAAGAAGAAACCAATCAGATTTGGGTATGACACATCACTTGTAACTACACATTCTGTATCTCTTGCAAAGGATTTGTTGAATGAAGAACCAGGTACCTATGAAGAAGCAATCACCAAACCAGAATGGAAAGAAGCTATGGATGAAGAAATGGAAGCTCTCAAGGAGAGTGATACTTGGGACTTGGTACCCAAGAAAGACTCTGTGAAGGTGATAGGATCCAGATGGATCTACAAGCTAAAGAGAAATTCAGATGGAACAATAAATAGGTACAAAGCTAGGTTGGTAGCCAAGGGTTTTGCACAAACCCAAGGCATTGATTATGAGGAGACATTTTCTCCTGTGGCTAAGATGCCAACTATCAGAATATTGGTGAGTATAGCTGCATCCAAGAATTGGAACATGTACCAATTAGATGTCAAGAATGCTTTCTTGAATGGATGGATATCTGAAGAAGTCTACATGTCACAACCACCTGGCTATGAAGATCCCAAGAAGGTAAATTATGTTTGTAAATTGAAGAAGGCTCTATATGGACTGAAACAGGCACCTAGAGCATGGAATTACAGGTTGACAACCTATCTCCAAGACCAAGGATTTGTGATGAGCAAAGCTAATACTTCTCTGTTCATAAAGAGAAGTAGTACAGAGGTAATCTACTTGTGTGTTTATGTTGATGACATCATCATTACAGGCAATGATGTCAATGGTATTAGACACATCAAAGGAAAGATGATGAAGGAATTCAAGATCAATGATCTTGGATTATTGAAGTACTTCTTAGGTCTTGAGTTAGTCTACACCAACTCAAGTATATATATCACTCAAAAGAAGTATGTACAGGATATGGTCAAGAAGTTTGGCTTGCAGGATGCTAAAGTCTCAACTACTCCAATGGAAGTCAACCTAAAGCTAAGTGCTCATGAAGGGGAAGAAGTCCAAGACATCACAAGATATCAAAGCATGGTAGGTAGTTTGAATTATGCTACCTTGACAAGAATTGACATAGCATATGGAGTTAGTGTGCTTAGTCAATTCATGCACAAACCAAGGGTACCTCACCTAGAGGCAGCAAAGAAGATCTTGAAGTATTTGAAGGGAACTCAGAACCATGGTTTGTACTTTCCTTATACATCAGATATTGACATCAAAGTATATTCAGATGCAGATTGGGCAGGATGCAAGGATGATAGGAGAAGCACATCAGGATACATTTGTTTTGCAGGAGATAAACCTATTTCTTGGTCAGCCAAGAAACAACCTACAGTGGCATTGTCATCCACTGAAGCAGAGTATAGAGGGCTTGCCAATGCCACTCAAGAAGCTATCTGGTTGAAGCTTTTATATACAGAGTTAGGTCTATACACTAGACCTCCAATTATCTTTGGAGATAACACTAGCTCTCTTCACCTTGCAGCTAATCCAATATATCATGCTAGAACCAAGCACATAGAGGTTCATTACCACTATGTGAGAGAGAAGTTGCTTAGCAAAGAGATTCAATTGACTTATGTGTCTACTAATATGCAATGTGCAGATTTACTCACTAAAGCATTGGATGGAAACAAGCTATGCAGATTCAAATCCATGATTGGATTGCAGGATGTGATTGAAGACTAAAGATGAAGACTTAAGCCAAAGTGCTTGGCTTGAGGGGGAGCTGTTGGTGCATTTCAAGCCTTCACACTTGGCTTGGAACCTTGGAAGATTAGCTTGGAACCCTTGAAGGATATCACTATGAGAAGCTATAACCATAGGAACACTTGCCTATGTGTTATTACCATTTTATCTCTTGTAAAAGTCTAAATGACTTGGCATGTAAAATGATCACACCTACTTGACTAGAGTCGTGGAATTTGGATGGAGTAATTGGAGAGAATATCTCCCTACTTTTAGAGGAGAGATTCTAGGGAGCTTAGATTTGAATTTCAAATTCAAATGTTCACTAAATCTCTATAAAAAGATGATGTAAAAAAGTCGTGGGTGTGTCACTCACTTTAGCTCACTCCCTGAGGCATTTCATTATTGTAACTCATTGTGTGTGAGTGCTACTTCATAGCCTACACCACAATACCTCATTTAGCTATGCTTGTCATGCTAATGAGATTGTACAACTACATTAATCAATAGAAGTATACACATTTATAATCTCTGTTTTCTCTGAGTCATCATCTCCAAGTCTGTCAACTTCTGAGGGGCATATCTCAGGATCTACTGAACCAAATCAAGTGATTCAAAGCACATTGGATTCAGCCCAAAGTCTACTTTACACCTACGAAGTTTCAAGTCAATTGGATTAGCCATCTCGGAGAAATCTCGCTCGAAGTGCACACTAGTCTGTGTCTACAGAGTTCCTAAAATATCGGGGGTAACTACAATTTTGCTAAAGTGATTTCTCAGTGAGTAGTTTATCATTTCTTCTCATTCCACTTGCAAATGATAGCTTGATAAGCTAGTTTAATATGTCCAGAAGGAATTAGATCAATTGTAAGTGTGCTGGTCACACTGAGTAAAAGACTGAGCAGGTGTCATTACAGGAATAGCAAGTTTTCTAGAACTTTTGAAGTCTCAAGTAGTCTGTTTTGATTTGATCATTACACATATCAATTGCAAAGTACATATATGCTTTCTTGGTATCATTTGGAAGCTAATCAAGTGTACTAAGGATATCTGGAGGCAAGGAGGGCTAGAGCAAAGCAGGTTTAGCAGCTTCAACTCAATCTCTTGAGTGCATCCTACCATCTCTCCCAACATGTATGTATGCATGCATGTGTGTATATGTGTATGTGTGTGTATGTATCCATGCATGTGTGTATATGTATGCATGTATGTGTGTGCATGTATGTGTGTATGTGTGTATGTGTGTGTGTATGTATATGTATGCATATGTGTATATATGTGTGTGCATATATGTGTGTGTATGTATGTGTGTATGTATGTGTGTATGCATGTGTGTGTATGTATGCATGTATGTATATTTGTATGTGTGTATGCATGCATGTGTGTATATGTGTGTATGTAAGCATGCATGTGTGTATATGTGTGTGTATGTAAGCATGTATGTGTGTATGTATGTGTGTGTGTATGCTCTATTTTCCTATCTCTATCTTCCTTTCTTTTCATCATTCTTTATCTCTCACTCTGTCTCTCTCTTTATCTCTCTCTCTCTCCTTCTCTCTCTCTCTCTCTCTCTCTCTCTCTCTCTCTCTCCCTCTCTCTCTCTCTCTTTCTCTCATCTCTCTCTCTTTCTCTCTCTCTTTCTCTCTCTATCAGTAGACAATAAAACAATCACTTACAAGTATGTCCCTCTTTTGGATTGTTGTCGCCAAAGTGTAATGTATGTCATCTATCATCGACTTCGAAACAATCGATGACAAAGAACTTCTGCAAAATCAAAGAGAAGAGAAATTATAAGACCTAAAGCATAGAGAAAGAAAAAGGCTAATAGTATGCACACTACTTACCAAGATCTCAGATCTACACTGAGGGAGAGTGTGTGTGTGTGTGTAGAGAGAGATATCTCTGTGTGTGTGTGCACAAGACAATGCAGTTCGCAATTCGCTTTGTGCATGCAAGTTCGATAGAAAACAAACAGTACTCAAACACACACAAAAAAGTGAAGTTTTGCTCTCGGGTTCCCGGTATGTTTAAAACTCGGCCTCAGTATGGGCGTCCATGTGGACATTGGTATGGGTGTCAGTAACTTCCAACAAATTACCGATGCTTATACCGACACTCATACCGACGCTTATTCCGACGCTTATACCAACAGCTGCGAAGCACACCGATGATCCGTTTAAAACGGTCATAGCGACGGTCACTTGACCGTCAGTATCTTTAAGTCAGCTTTTTCGATGTTTATACCGGTGTCGCGAGTGACTGTCGGTATAAGCGGTGTCGGTATGCCCCTCGTATGTTGTAGTGAGACTATGAAAGATCTGTGAATGATTCGGCATGTGCAATTCATGATTCTCTAGCTATGTTAGATGGAGAGCTTCGGCTTGCACACTTTGGTCATCTGAATTTTGCTAGTTTGCTACGCTTGCAGAAATAAAAATTGGTGTCCTCTTTGCTCAAACTTTACTAACCTGAAAAACATGTTTGTGAAGGCTGTATTGTGGGAAAAATGCAGCGTTCATCCTTTCCAAAAGATAGTTTAGTTTGGGCTACTCAAAAATTGCAGCTTGTACATAGTGATGTCTATGGTCCTATGCAGACACCTTCTTTTGGAAACTATCTTTACTTCATGACTTTCATTGATGATTTTTCCAGGCATGCATGGGTATATCCATGCAAAGCAAAGTCGGAAGTGTTTATGTGCTTCAAATAGTTTTTAGTTCTGGGTGAAAATCTATCAGCATGTAAAATGGGCACCCTCCATTCTGATCGGGGGGGGGGGGGGAATATTTGTCTTCTCACTTTTAATGCATTTCTAGCTGAACATGGGATAAAACATCAATGTATAGTGTCATATACACCTCAACAGAATCGAGTTGCTGAATGGAAGAACATGTCACTCATGGAAATGGCAAGGTGTATGGTCAAGATTCAGGCTTTACCACATAGTTTCTGGCTTGAGGTTGTCATGTGTGCAGCATATGTACTTAATAGGTGTCCCACTAAAGCACCACAGTCTATCACTCCATATAAGGCTTGACATGGTTGCAAGCTATATATTGCTCATCTATGTGTTTCTGGTTGTCTGGAATATGCATTAGTGCCTGAACAACATCACAAGAAATTGGATGATAAAGTAGTAAAATTTATTTTTGTTGGGTTGAATTTCGAAAGCAAAGGCTATCCTCTATATCATACACAGATTAAATCCATTTTGGTTAGCCATGATGTTGTTTTTTTTGGAAGATGCTATTCAGCCTTTACTTTCATGTACGAAGGAGACACTTGCTAGCTCCAAAGACATATATGATACTTTGCTGCCTCTTTTTACAAGTGGATAGTCTAGTGCTCATGCTAATGAGGCAACTTCTCAGCCATTGCAAGTTTCATGTGATGATGAAGATCATTCTATTTTTTATGAAAATTTACATGATGCTCTTGTTGATGAGAGAGATGATATTTTGGAGGCAAAAACTATGCCAAAATGGTTGCTGCAGACTTTGCATGATAGCAAATTAGATGCACCTCTATCATATTGTACTCGTTCAGGCTCTCATAGTGCCTCTTTTGCATCAGATTGCTATGCTATGGCTGCATCTAGTCTCTGTGATGAGACTAAGTCTATTTCGTTTTTGATGAAGCTCAATTTATGAACATTGGATGGCTGCTGCAATGCAATCTGAACATGATGCTATCATGAAAAATGATACCTGGTCTTTATGTGACTTGCCTCCTGGCAAGAAGGCCATTGACACTAAGTGGGTATCCAAGCTAAAGCATAAACGTGATGCAACAATTGAGAGGTATAAGGCTAGGCTTGTTGCAAAGGGTTATGCATAGGAAAGAGGCATTGATTTTGATAAAATCTTTTCACCTACTTGCCAAATGACTACTGTTCATAGCATTTGTGCACTTACAACTCATCATGGTTGGAATGTACATCATTTGGATATTAAAACAACATTTATGAATGGTGATTTGCATGAAGAAGTGTATGTTTTTTAGCCCTGTGGCTTTATGCACAAAGGGCATGAAAACGAAGTGTGTACGTTAAAGAAGGCATTAAATGGTTTAAAGCAAGCACCACATGCTTGGTATGAAAAGATACGTTCCTATCTGATTACACATGGTTTTCGGAAGAGTCCAACTGGCCATTTCAAGGATGATCTACATGCCTCATTTGAGATGTCTGATTTGGGGCATTTGCATCATTATTTGGGCATTCAATCTATGCATGTTGATGGTCTAATGTCTTTATGTCAAACGAAATATATTGACACATTAGTGCTGCATTTTGGCCTTGAAGACTCTAAACATATTGCCACTCCTATGGAGACATGTGTATGATTGAGTCTTCATGATGCTGGAGATGCATCTAATGCTGTTCTCTATCAGCAAGTTGTTGGATGCTTGATTTACTTATGCATTACTTGGCCAAATATTTAGTTTGCTATCTCATAGATGAGTAGGTTTATGCATTGCTCAGGTTTCAAGCATTCAGAGGAGGTTAAGTGCATCTTTTGCTACTTGAGTGGCACCCAGCTACTTGGGTTGTTTTATCCCAAGGGGAGATCTCTACCACCATATTTGCATGCCTTTTTTTTTACTCTGGTTGGGCTGGTTGCTATGACACTCATGTATCCACTAGTGATTTTTGCTTAATGCTTGGTAGCTCATGCATATCTTGGTTGAGCAAGAAGCAGCCTACTGTAGCCACTTCCAGTTGTGAGGCCAGTATAGGACAACTTTCACAGCGACTGTTGAGTGTGTGTGGCTCAGATACCTTATGGCTGATTTGGGTGTTGGTCAGTCTTCTTCCACCACCATCTTCACTAACAGTGAGAGCCCATTGGCAGTTGTGAGGAACCCAATGTTCCATGCTCACAGTAAGCACATTGAGGTGCATTATCATTATGCTAGGGAGAGGTTCTCTGCAAGAGAGATCAGCTTGCTATATGTGCCCATGAAGGAGAACATTATAGACCTTTTCATGAAGGCTCTGCCTAGGGAGAAGTTTGAAGCTTTCCGCAAACCTTTGGGCCTACTTGCTTTTGTGGACTGATTCCACATAGGTTGGCACTTCCAAGCTTCTTCTTCTTCCTTCTGCTATTCGCGTGCTTCCGTAGATGTCTAACTCCAACAAAGACTTGAAGACTCACTCTAGATGAATACAGACCCCAAAGAAAAAGCCCGAAAAAAATGATAGACAATTTTTCCACGATCCACACATCTACACGTTGAAAAGCAGAAATCCGATTGTGTTCCAAAACTCTCTCTATCGATTCGATCACTTCACCATCTTCATTAAGTGTCCCATTATTTTGCAAATGAAGGGGGCAATCACTCAACCAATACTAGTGATTATTTCATGGAGTCCAAGCACATTCATGGACTATACTGCACCTAGAGAAGGAAGGAAGTAGTGAAGCTACACAAGAAAGGGAGAACGCGGGAAAGAAAAAATAAATAGAGAATATAAAAAGTTGAAATCTACGAAAAGATAATATTGAATGGATTACTAACATATATACTGGATTATTAACATATATAGTGAAGATCTTTAATTACGTCAACCGTATAAATTTAAGGTAAACTTGAACAATATATAGATATTCCCAGTATCCAGAATCCAATCATATCCCTTAACCTTAAAGCTAACTTTGAATAGTAGTTAAAAAGTAATTTCTCTTTTAAGAACAAAAGGAGGAAGGAAACTTGCAACGGTGGGAGAGCGCTCTTCAACGAAAACTCCTGGTCGGTGTATATATGGTGTATACATCTTAAATTCTAAAAAAAAGTGTAATGGTTAGAAAAATATTTTGTTGTCCATATGGGGGTAAGGTTAATAAGCGTGGTTGAAGATAATTTTGAGCATGCGATAACGATACTGACCTTAAACTATTGAGAAAATCATATTAGGTATGTGTATATCTTTAAAAATCAAGCAAAACAAATCACACATTTTTCTAAAGCTATTAAAGAAAAACTATCTTTGTTCTAAATGAAAGAGAAACATCCGTAGTATTACCAGGAAAGAAAATCTTTGGAAAAAAACGTAGAGCCTGAAAAGAGGAATAGCACATAAGGATTTGAAAATAGAAAATAAATATATCCTTTGCTTTAAGTGACACCTGATCACTTGAGAAATCTCTTTCATGTTGGGATAAACCCTCATGATATCCGCGAAGACAAGAGAAATTCACATACGCTACTTGAGTGAAGCTTTTACAAGCAGTTAAGCGCATCTTTCGCTGCTTGAGTGGCACCCGACTACTTGGGTTGTTTTATCCCAACAGGGGATCTCTACCACTAGATTTGCATGCTTTTTTTTACTCTAGTTATGCTGGTTGCTATGACACTCATGTGTCCACTAGTGGTTTTAGCTTCATGCTTGGTAGCTCATGCATATCTTGGTTTAGCAAGAAGCACCCTACTATAGCCACTTCGAGTTGTGAGGCTAGTATAGGACAACTTTCATAGCGATTGTTCAGTCTGTGTGGCTCAGATGCCTTATGGATGATTTGGGTGGTGGTCAGTCTTCTGCCACCATCATCTTCACTTACAGTGAGAGCGCATTGGCAGTTGTGAGGAACCTAGTGTTCCATGCTCACAGTAAGCACATTGAGGTGCATTATCATTATGTCAGGGAGAGGTTCTCTGCTAGAGAGATCAGCTTGGCATATGTGCACACAAAGGAGAACATTGCAAACCTTTTCATGAAGGATCTGCGTAGGAAGAAGTTTGAAGCTTTCCCCAAAGCTTTGGGCCTACTTGCTTTTGTGGATTGATTCAACATAGGTTGGTGCTTCCTTATACATGAGTGTCAGGTCCTTGTTCACCGCATCACTCCCACGGGGGATTTGTTGATATGTTTAGGTAGTGATGTGTGTGAATGGGCACTTTCTTCCCGCTTTAGGAGGTTCCCCCCCCCCCCCCCCCCCCCCCGCTTGTATATACACATATTACCTTAATGGGCTACTTATTTTTGTACATTTTAGTGGTAATACATTCAATATTGTGTGTTGTGCTCCAAGCTTCTTCTTCTTCCTTGTGTTGTTCGCATGCTTCCGTAGATCTCTAATTCAAGAAAGACTTGAAGACTTGAAGACTCACTCTAGATGAATAAAGGCCCCAAAGACTTGAAGACTCACTCTAGATGAATAAAGGCCCCAAAGAAAAAGCCCAAAAAAAATGATAGTCAATTTTTCCACGATCCACACATCTACACGTTGAAAAGCAGAAATCTGATTGTGTTCCAAAACTCTCTCTATCGATTCGATCACTTCACAATCTTCATTAAGTGTCCAATTATTTTTCAAATGAAGGAGGCAATCACTCAAGGAATAGTAGTGATTATTTCATGGAGTCCAAGCACATTCATTGACTATACTGCAACTAGAGAAGGAAGAAAGTAGTGAAGTTACACAAGAAAGGGAGAACGCGGGAAAGAAAAAATAAATAGAGAATATAAAAAGTTGAAATCTACAAAAAGATAATATTGAATGGATTACTAACATATATACTGGATTATTAACATATATAATGAAGATCTTTAATTACGTCAACCGTATAAATTTAAGGTAAACTTGAACAATATGTAGATATTCCCAGTATCCAGACTCCAATCTTATCCCTTAACCTTAAAGCTAACTTTGAATAGTATTTAAAAAGTAATTTCTCCTTTAAGAACAAAACGAGGAAGGAAACTTGCAACGGTGGGAGAGCGTTCTTCAACGAAAACTCCTGGTCGGTGTATGTATGGTGTATACATCTTATATTCTAAACAAAAAGTGTAATGGTTAGAAAAATATTTTGTTGTCCATATGGGCGTAAGGTTAATAAGCGTGGTTGAAGATAGTTTTGAGCATGCGATAACGATACTGACCTTAAACTATTGAGAAAATCATATTAGGTATGTGTATATCTTTAAAAATCAAGCAAAACAAATCACACATTTTTCTAAAGATATTATAGAAAAACTATCTTTGATCTAAATGAAAGAGAAACATCCGTAGTATTACTAGGAAAGAAAATCTTTGGAAAAAAACGTAGAGCCTCAAAAAGAGGAATAGCACATAAGGATTTGAAAATAGAAACTAAATATATCCTTTGCTTTTAGTGACACCTGATGATTTGAGAAATCTCTTTCATGTTGGGATAAACCCTCAAGATATCCACCAAGTTAAGAGAAATTCACATACGCTACTTGAGTGAAGCATTCACAGGCGGTTAAGCGCATCTTTCGCTACTTGAGTGGCACCCGACTACTTGGGTTGTTTTATCCCAACGGGGGATCTCTACCACTAGATTTGCATGCTTTTTTTAACTCTAGTTGGGCTGGTTGCTATGACACTTATGTGTCCACTAGTGGTTTTTGCTTCATGCTTGGTAGCTCATGCATATCTTGGTTTAGCAAGAAGAAGCCTACTATAGCCACTTCCAGTTGTGAGGCAAGTATAGGACAACTTTCATAGCGACTGTTGAGTGTGTGTGACTCAGATGCCTTATGGATGATTTGGGTGCTCGTCAGTCTTCTTCCACCACCATCTTCACTTATAGTGAGAGCACATTGGTAGTTGTGAGGAACCCAGTGTTCCATGCTTGCAATAAGCAGATTGAGGTGCATTATCATTATGTCAGGGAGAGGTTCTCTGCTAGAGAGATCAGCTTGGCATACGTGCGCACACAGGAGAACATTGCAAACCTTTTCATGAAGGCTCTGCCTAAGGAGAAGTATGAAGCTTTCCGCAAAGCTTTGGGCCTAATTGCTTTTGTGGATTGATTCCCCATAGGTTGGCACTTCCTTATACATGAGTGCCAGGTCCTTGTTCATCGCATCACTCCCACAGGGGATTTGTTGATATGTTTAGGTAGTGATGTGTGTGAACACACTAGGACCACTGGGGCACGTTTTTCCCCCTTTAGGAGGTCCCCCCCCCCCCCCCCCCGCAGCTTGTATATACACCTATTGCCTTAATGGGCTACTTATTTTTGTTTATTCTAGTGGTAATACATTCAATATTGTGTGTTGTGCTCCAAGCTTCTTCTTATTCCTTGTGTTGTTCGCGTGCTTCCGTAGATGTTTCGTACTCTAGCATGATTCCCACTACAACATATTAGGGTCATACTGACACTATCCATACCAACGGTCATGCGTGGTCTTAGTATGACCATTTGAAAATGCGCAGGAAAATGTTAAAAACCCCATATCCATATAGTTGCCAGTATAAGCATCGTTGCAACCATACATATAATCATTGGTATAAGTGCTAGTAATGCACTAGGAAATATTGGCACTTAATTTGATGACTTTATCAATGGATATTCTAGTGCTTAGTTCGATGACTATATCAATGTCCGGTTTAGTTACGCGAAACCCAAATGCGGAGTAGTCTTCTATTTTGAACCCCAAAACTCACTCCTCTTTTTTTTCACTTGAATATGCACTATGAGATCCTCCATCTCACATGCACTATGTCCCCCTTCTCCCCCCTCCCCTTTTCTTCTTGCCTCTCCCCTCACACACATCCATCCTCCTCTTTCTCCACATACATCTCTCTCTGTCCGTCTCTCTCTCTCTCTCTGTCTACATACACACACATTGCTCTATCTTGCATCTTGTTAAGTGATGCACTCTCTAATCCTCTTTCTCTCTCTATATATTCCTTATCGGTTTTCGCGTTTCCTAATTTGAAATTTGTTTTGTTTTGCAAGAGGTTTTTTGTGGTGTTTTTTGGATTGACGAGAGGCAACATCAATTGTGCATGCCTAAGGAGTGTTCCGAAGTTGCATCGATGTGAGTGATCTACATCCATGCATGTACTATTTTGTTCTTTATTAGAGAGAGAGATATTAATATATATATATATATATATATATATATATATATATATATATATATATATATATATATATATATATATATATATATATATATATATATATATATATGAAAAAACACAATTGATGTAGAGAAAAGCAAAAAAGCATACAAGAAACCTTAATTGATTATATATATATATATATATATATATATATATATATATATATATATATATATATATATATATATATATATATATATATATATATATATAGAGAGAGAGAGAGAGAGAGAGAGAGAGAGAGAAAGGAAATAAAATATTGATGAATGTTTGAAAAGAGAGAGAGAGGGAGAGAGAGAGAGATAAAAATCATGTAATTAATTTTTGGTTGGCGTTGAGAGAGAGAGAGAGCTAGATAGAGGGAGAGAGACATAGAGAGGAGAGATACACATACACACACATATTCACACACACACACATATATATACATATACACACATATACATATACTCACATACACATATACATATAGATAGACTCACATGCATACATACACACACATGCATACACACACATACACATATATACACACACATACACGCACATAGACATATACCAACATACACATATACGCTTGCATACACACATTTACACATGCATATACACACACATATATACATACACATAGACACACATATCCATAAACACACATATATACGTACACAACATACAGATAGACACACACATACACTCACATGCATACATACACACATGCATACATACACACATGCATACACAAAAATACATATATACACATACACATACACACATACATACACATGCATACACACATATACACATGCATACACACACATAGAAACACATTAATACATATACATTGACACACACATGCACATATGCCACACATACACTCACATGCACACATACATACACACATATACACATACACACATATACACATCCACACACATGTTCATACATACATATATACATATACACACATAGACCAACACATATAAACATATGCACTCACACTCACATACATACATACATACACATGCATACTCATGCATATGCATGCATACATACACACATGCATATGCATACATACATATACGCATGCATACACACACATATACATACACACATACACATACATACACATGCATACACATACATTGACATGCATACATACACATATATAAGAGACGCACATACACTCACATACACACATACATACACACATATATACATATATACATGCACACATACACATATACATACATACTCAGATACACACATAAATACACATACACACATAGACACATACACATGCAAACACAAACATACACATTTATATATACACATAGACACACACACAAACACATACAAATATGCACACAGATAAACTCACATGCATATATACACACACATACTCACATGCATACACTCACATGCATACATACATACACATAGACATACATATACACACACATACACACATATATACATACACACATATATAAATACATACACATATACACACATAGGGGTTAGGGTTTCAGGGTTAGATGCGTAGATATACGTATATAGAGAGAGAGGGATATGTACAAATATCTTTGCATGGTATCAGCTGACATCTTTCAATCGAGAGGAGAGCATGGAATGTTCTTGCACCCAGTGTAAGCAATAGATATTTTATAAATGATGGATTTTTACTACATATGTTCATGAATATGGATCCTTTGCTTTGGATTCACTACAAAACCTACACTTCTAGTTCCATGGCTCGACTGATGAGCAAATCGACCCACATGACATTGCACCATCAACCTCTCCTAGGCTGAAGAGAACAAAATGGGATGTAGAAAGACAAGCTGTTGGCAGCATGATAGAGAATGAACACATGGAAGAAATGCTCGAGGCATTTCATGACATGGATGAAGACTAGGATGCTAGAGATGATGTCGTGGGTTCCTTTGATACGACAAAATTTCCATGATCAAAAGGAGACAAATATAATCAAAACATGCAAAAAATAGCATGTTTATCACTCTACAATGGTGCAATGGTATTTTTTCTACATGCATCGCTCGCGATGCTCAATCTTCAATCCATTTATAGATGGTCAGATGGTAGTGTCAGTGAATTGTTCAAGTGGAGTGGAATTGAAACTTTGATTGTTGCATCGAAATAGGCCTTTTTTCTAATATCATTTTAATTGCTTATCCCTTGCAGGCTTTTTAAAGATTAGTTTTTGCCAGATGGCACTACCATGCCTCCAACATGTGGCGACACAAACAAGCATTTATAGTTTGTGGGTATGGACTACACAAAGATTCATGCCTCTCCGAATGATTGCATTCTTTTTTGCAATGAGTAGGAGCACCTCCACATATGTCCAAAGTATCGAGCGAAAAGGTTAAGGAAACACCTTGTGGGTGAAGTAGTCTACGCAAAGGTTCTTCACCACTTTTGTATCATCTCAGTACTTAAGAGCATGTTCAAATGCATATCCATAGCCCAATTAATATCATGGCATGCAAAGAGCATATCTACAAATGGTTTCATGGGAGTGCCTACTCATTCTACTTGCAAACACATAGATCGTAAGTGGCCTTTTTTCTAGAGAGGCTCATAATATAAATCTAGGCCTAGCCGTGGATGGCATGAATCCCTTTGGTTTACACAACTCCTCATGGAGCACATGGCCTATATGTTTGGTCAAGTATAACATCCCACCATGGCTTGCCACAAAAAGAGCCATTTCTTGTTAGCCCTCATTGTGCTAGGTAAGTATAAGGTCAAAAATAGGGATGAATACCTTGCACCACTTGCGGACGAGCAGTATACTTTATGGGATGGGATTACTATGTGCGACATGTCTCAACCTTTAACAAGATGAGATGTGCGAGTGAAAGGCATACTTATGTGGAGAATGCATGACTCAACTGGATGTGGTGAATGTTCAAGTAATATTACTCTCTTTTTGAATCTAGTTATGTTCATTGACCTCGAGCATCTTAGGGTGCTTTTTTTGTACACCTTTGTTGATTTTGGGTAAGTTTTCCTATCTTCATTGAGACCATGACTTGAAGCATGCTACTTAAAGGCTCTTTAGAAAAATTTATATGATGGACATCATAGATATCTGCTTGATCGAGATGTCTTATGTGAAGGATAAATTGGCCAACAAGTGTGATGAAAAATGAAACCAAGCAATTCGAAGCAGCTATGGGATGCAAGGAGCACCAGTTGTATGAAACAACTATCAATCTTTCACAGTTTCCCTTATTGGAGTGAGTTATTGACTGATCACTTGGTGGACCCAATGCATATTTTAAATAATGTGGGAGATATGCTCTAGATGACATTTAGTGGAAGGAAGGAAAGCAAAGGGAAAATAGAAGAATTGGAAGAGCAAGGTCGTATGCAAGAACAAAATAGCCTCGCTACCAAGAGCTCCTTGGGTGCTCTATAAGATCAAGCGGAACAAAATAGTCTTGCTACCAAGAGCTCCTTGGGTGCTTTACAATATGGAACAACAATAGGTGAAAATGGTGACCTTCCCATGGAACGACAATCTTGGAGGGATCAGGTCTCATGATTGGCAAAATTTCTAGCAGTTCATGCTCCATGTAACTATGAAAGATCGTCTTTCTAAGGATGTGAGAACAATCATTTACAAAATGAGTTCCTTGGTATGATGGATCTCATCTAAAGAGATAAAGAGAGAAAGCATAGATAGTGCCAAAATCAATGTTATAGAGGTTGGTTGTATCATTGAAAAGTATTTCCCCACAACCATTTGTACAATGCAGCTTCATTTACTAGTTCATGTGGTTGATGAGGTTGTAGTAGAAATAACTTTCCATAGTTGATGGATGTCCTTATTAGAGCTGTTCATGAAGATGTTAAACATAAAGAAACAACCTCATATATATTTTGCAAAAAGGATTTTTCTTCAAATAAAAGGAAAATACAAAAATGAAAAATGAAATCATCTACTTCATCAAGTAGTGGAGGCCAAAAGAGAATCAAATCCAGAAAATGAATTGTAAGAGGAGTGGCTGTCCAAAGTAGTGGAGAAGTTATGGAGAAGACCTCTCAAAATCATCATGAGAGCCCATGGTCATTTGGCTACAAAAATGTCAAGGGAGGACACAAAAGTCCCCTTGTAGGTAGTTCATTTGGTTTCATTCATTTCGTTCTCAGTCTCATAGACTATGTCCAGTGGCATACCAATTTTTGGGTAGCCTTCTTTATGTTCTATGACTTATTCAAATTTTAGTGAAGTCTAGTTTTTAGTCTAACTGAGTGGAAAGGCAACATATTTTGAGGTAAAGAGTTGCCAAACCAAAATTACTCCAAATTGAGTGTTTGATAGCTCATTTGAAAGCTAAAAGTGTGAATTTTAGTGACTAAAGTTTCAAGTTCATTGTATTGTTTAATTGATAGCAAGTTTCATTTGAAGGTCCGCTGTTAGTAAAAGTCTTGATCCTAAGAAGGTCTTCTACAGTTTCTGTTGTGAATAGGAGAGGAATTTTCCAACAATGGGTATCCCAACATTGGAGCTTGAAAAGGCAAAGTGTTGGCACTGAAGTGAAGCAAAGGAGAAGCTACAAATCAAGGGGAGCTTTGTAAAGTCAAGAAAAAGCACCACAACATATTTGAGGTAAACTTCGATCTTGGAAGTTTTTTATGGGTGATTTAGGACAACAAGTTGAGAAGTTAGAGAAAGATAATTTTCATTCTTGGAGATATAGAATGACAAATTACCTTAACGGTAAAGGTTTATGGAGTCTAGTTACTGGAGATGATCCACAACCGGTGGACCTTCAAGATCCCAACATTACTCTGCCACAAAGGGTGATGTTGCTCATCTCACAAGTTATTTATAACACTCTGATTGGTCATGTGCAAAGCTTAGAGATAGCCAAGGAAGTTTGGGAATACCTCAACAAGGTCTCGGAGGATGCAACTCAAGAACGCGCTCAATAACATGAAAAAAAGCTCAAACCAAAGCATTAGTGAGTATACATTGAAGATCAAGGAGCTTCGAGATGAGCTAGCATCAGTTGGATGCAAGATAGAAGAGAAAGACATCATCCAAATAGCCCTCAATGGATTGAGGAGTGAAGAGAAGTAGAAGCCCCTCATCACAAACATTCGTTATAGAGACCCTCTACCAACATTCGATGAGATTATACCAAATCTTGAGGCTGAAGAGGTTGCTCAACAAGGAGAAGGCAACAAAGGTAAGGAAAACCATAGTCAAATGTTATATGTAGGTCGAGGTAGAGGAAAGAACTCAAGAGGAGACTCGAGAGGAAGAGGAAGAAGCTACCACAACACAAATTCCAGCCAGCACAACTCGGAGGAAAACAACGACAACTCAAATGACAACACACATGGAAGAGGTCGATGAAGAAGTAGAGGAAGAGGGCGAGGTTCATACAATCCTCATAAAGGTATAACATGTTATCATTGTGGTAAACTAGGACATTATGCAAATGATTGTTGGCAAAAGAATGGAAGGTTGAATGAAGGCCACCAAAGGAGGCAAAATAACTATGCGGATACATCAAGTGAAGGAGACAAGCAAACCATGCTTGCCATGAAGCATGGTTTGCTTGAGAAGTGGTGATAAAAAATGGTTTATAGATTCAGGTTGCAGCAACCATATGACATGCCAAGGAGATTTATTCACAAAGCTACAAGCTCCAAGTGGAAAAAGATGTGTGGAGACTGGTGATGAAACTCAACATGCAATTGAGCATGTTGTAGATATCAAGCTTGGAGACAAGAAGGTATTGACTGATGTTCTTCATGTTCCTACTATTGCAAAGAATTTGATTTTAGTAGGACAAATGGTAGAGAAAAGATATCATGTTATCTTCAATGAAAAAGGCTGCTTTATAAAGAATCCAAAAGAAGGATTCAAGGTCGTTGCTCAAGGAAGGAAAGAAGGTAGGATGTTCACTTTCGACATTCAACAACCACATGGAAAGGTGATGTACATTCAATTTGGAAACAAGAGGATTGTTGAAATTGATTTGTGGCGCAAAAGGTTTGGACATATCAACATTCCCAAGCTCAAGGACATGAGCAACCATGAAGTGGTAAGAGGTCTTCCAAGATTCAATGATGCTGGACTACATGAGTTTTATGAATCATGCCAACTAGGAAAGCAAACTCGACAACCATTCAAAAAGAGCATCTATGTGGCAAGGAATGTCCTCGACTTGATACACACGTATGTATGGGGACCATCACAACAACCATCAATGGCTGGTAAAAGATATTTTTTCACTTTTATCGATGATCATTCAAGAAAAGTATGGATGTTCTGCATAAAACAAAAATTAGATGTATTCTCCATGTTCAATAGATTTAGAGCACGGGTAGAAAAGGAAACAAGACGCTACATAAAGACCTTGAGGTTTGATGGAGGAGCAGAATATTTCTCCAAAGAATTTTCAGATTTTCTTTATGAAAATGGCATCAAGAGATAATTTACATGTAGGTACATGCCTCAAAAAAATGGAATCGCTGAAAGAAAAAATAGACATATCACAGAAGTTGCAAGATGCATGCTCAATGAGATGAAGGTGCCACTAAACTATTGGGCTGAAGTAGCTAGTACAACTGTTTATTTGATGAACAAGTGCAGAGCGGCTCGAGTGCATAATCTAACTCCCGAGGAGGTTTATTCCGGTAAGAAACCTGACCTTAAACATCTCAAAGTTCCTGGATGTGTGTGTTATGTTCACATCCCTCAAGAACTAAGGACAGATGGAGGAAAAGTTAGAAAAATGTATTTTCATTGGATATTCATCGGAGCAAAAGGAATACAAGTGCTACAATTGAGTCTCATGAGATGTGGTATTTGATGAGCTAAGACCATGGGTTGGAGAGAAAGGGAAAGAGAAGATTCTTGAAGAAGATTGTGAAGATGATGCAAGTGATATCCAAGAAGAATTTCAGCAAACATGCACTCAAATGTCAGGTCCAAAAGCTTCTACATCACCTAGAGAAAGCTCAACATGGAAGGGGAGACAACGGAGTCATTCCTCATCACCAGCATTACGTTATGAAAGATTTGAAGCTGAAAGTGCTACCCAAAATAGTGATTCAAATGCAAGTGAAGAAGGCTATGAAGGGTTCATTACGCCAAAGGTAAGCTTGAACCGGTTGAAGAAGCAATCTTCAAAAGGAAATGAAAGGAGGTCTTCGAGAGAAAGGTATCCAATTCAAAGGCTCAGCTATGATAGTTTTATTGCAAAGCATTTTGCATATATGTCAAAGGTGGTCAAAGACAAAGAACTAGATGCATATGAGGAAGCATGTACGCAAAAAGAATGGAAACAAGCTATGCAAGAAGAGATAAAAGCTCTCAAGGACAATCACACATGGGAGCTAGTTCCAAAGGTTGAAGGTATGAAGATTATTCCAACTAAATGGGTGTTTAAAATAAAGAGAAATGTTGATGGTTTTCTAGCTAGGCATAAAGCTAGACTAGTAGCAAAAGGATTCAAGCAAACTCAGGACATCGACTATGAAGAGACTTTTAGCTCGATTGCAAAGATGGGAACAATTAGAACCTTGATTGCAGTGAGTGCAGCAAGGAGATGGCCATTGTACCAACTTGACATAAAAAATGCTTTTCTCAATGGTGAACTTCAAGAAGAGGTATACATGAGTCAACCAATTGGATTTGATGCATCCAAATTTTGTTTGTAGATTGAAGAAGGAAGTAATGTTGCATGAATACGAGAGATCAAAAGAAAACACGATAAGGAGTTTAAAATTTTAGATCTTGGTGAGGAGAAATAATTTTTAGGCATTGAGGTAGTCTATGGGGAGATGGTATCTACTTGATGCAAAGAAAGTACCTGCTAGATGTTCTTTTCAAATTTGGAATGGGTGAATGCAGACCACTCACTCAAACTATGGACAAAAATGTGAAGCTATGCTCAAATGATGGAGAGAAGTTACATGACATAACTACATACAAGAGTCACTACAAGAAATATGGGGGCATAGTGATGCCCTCGAATTGAAAAAAAAGGGGATTCGTCGCTTATGTCATGCTAGCATCGCATAAGTGATGGTCCCATTTTTGGGTTTTTTTTTACGAGCCTTCGTCGCATAAGTGATGGTAGCATCGCTTATGCGATGCTAAAAGTATGTGTTGCAAATAGCATCACTAACTAGAGAAATTATTTGCGATGTTGGCAAACTGGCTGCGATGTTTTAGCATCACATAAGCGACGTCCTGTGTTCCAGAGCATCGCATAAGCGACACTCTCGAATGTTGAAAAAAGATTTTGATTTCTCGTGGCACATTTGTGCCACGATTTGAACGCGAGAGAGCGAGAGAGCGAGAGAGAGAGAGAGAGAGAGAGAGAGCGAGAGCGAGAGAGAGCAAGGACTTCTCATTGAAGCTAGGTATGCATGCACACACACATACATATGCATATACACACATAGACACACACACATACACATAGACACACACCCACACACACACACACATACACACATAATGATGCATACAGACACATATACATCCATACACACACACATGCATACATGCACACACACATATATGCATACACACACATATGCATACACACACATATGCATACATAATGCACATGCATACATACATATACATAATGCATACACACACATATGCATACATAATGCATACATAATGCATACACACACATACACACACATATGCATATATACCTGCATACACATACATACATAGACACATACACACACATACACATACACACACGTAAACACATACACACTCATAGACACACACATATACACATAGACACACACACACACACATACACACTCACATATACATACACACCCATACACACATAGAGACATACACACATAATGATGCATACAGACACATACACATGTATACACACAGACACACACATATACACACACATACACACATAAACACACATATATGCATACACACACTCATAGAGAGACATGCACACACATACACATACATGCATACATAAGCATATGCATATGCATACATACATACTTACATGCATACACACACATATGCATACATAATGCACATGCATACATGCACATACATAATGCATACACACACATATGCATACATAATGCACATGCATACATACACATACATAATGCATACACACACATATGCATACATAATGCATACACACAAATACAGGCACATATGCATACATACATGCATACACACATAGACACATACACACACATAGACACATACACACACATAAACACATACACACTCATAGACACACACACATACACATAGACACACACACACACATACACACACATATACACACACACATACACATATAGACACACACACATAATGATGCATACACACACATACACATGCATACACACATACACACACATATATGCATACACACACACACACATAGAGAGACATACACACACATACACATACGTGCATACATATGCATACATAATGTATGTGCATATGCATACATACATACTTACATGCATACACACACACATGTATACATGATGCACATGCATACATACACATACATAATGCATACACACACATATGCATACATAATGCATACACACATATGCATACATACATGCATACACATACACACATAGACACATACACACACATAGACACATACACACACATAAACACATACACACTCATAGATGCACACACATACACATAGACACACACACACATACACAAACAAATATACACACACACACATACACACATAGACACACACATACACACATACACACACACATACACGCAGACACATACATAAAAACACACACATATATGCATACACACACATAGAGAGACATACACACACATACACATACATGCAGACATATGCATACATAATGCATATGCATATGCATAGATACATACTTACATGCATACACACACATATGCATAGATAATGCACATGCATACATACACATACTTAATGCATACACACACATATGCATACATAATGCATACACACAATACACACACATATGCATACATAATGCACATGCATATGCATACATACGTGCATACACATACACACATAGACACATACACACACATAGACACATATACACACATAAACACATACGCACTCATAGACACATACACACTTACACACACACACACATTCATACACATTTACACACACACATACACATGCACACCGACACATATATAGATACACACGTTTATACACACATAGACACACACATATACACACATAGACACACACACACATACACATACACACAAATATACACACACACATAGACACACACACTTACACACACACACATCCACACACATTTACACACACGCATACACATGCATACATACACATATATATAGATACACACACATACACACATACACACATATATGCATATGCATACATAATGCACATGCATATGCATACATAATGCACATGCATATGCATACATACATGCTTACATGCATACACACACATACACATGCATACACACATACAGATACACACATAGACACACACACACATACACACACACATACACACACACATACACACACACATACACACATACACACACATATATGCATACACACACATAGAGAGACTTACGCACACATACACATACATGCATACATATGCATACATAATGCATATAAATATTCATACATACATACTTACATGCATACACACACATATGCATACATAATGCACATGCATATGCATAGATACATGCATACACATACACACACATATGCATACATAATGCACATGCATACACATACACAAACATAGACACATACATACACATAGACACATACACACATACACACACATGTACACATAGATTTACACACACATACACATGCATACACACACATACACACATAGACACACACACACACATATACACACATAGACACACACACACATATACACACACGTACACACATAGACACACACACACACATAATGCATATGCATATGCATACATACATAATTACCTGCATACACACACATACACACACATACACACACATGCATACATATGCATACACACATACACACGAAGAGAGACGTACACATACATACACACACATACACACACATGCATACATATGCATACATAATGCATATGCATATGCATACATACATGCTTACATGCATACACACATATACATACACACACACACGTAGAGAGAGAGGCACACACATACACACACACACGTAAAGAGACATACACAGAGATACACATACATGCATACATATGCATACATAATGCATATGCATATGCATACATACATACTTACATGCATACATAGACATACACACATATACACACACACATATGCATACATAAATACTTACATGCATACACAGACATACAAACATATACACACACATACACACACATACATACATATGCATACATAATGCACATGCATATGCATAGATATATGCTTACATGCATACACATACACACGTAGACACATACACACACATATACACATACACACATACACACATATATACACAGAGTTTTACACACACACACACACATACACAAAACCACTTACACATGCATACACACAAACATACACACATAGACACACACACACACACTTACACACATAGACACACACACACTTACACACATAGACACACACACACTTACACACATAGACACACACACATACACACATACACACATACACACATATAAACTTACACACACACAGATACACGCACACATATATAAACAAACACATACACACATAGACACATACAGACTTACACACACATACACACGTCCACACACATTTACACACACACATACACATGCATATAGACATATATATATATAGATACACACATAGACATACACATATACACACACATACACACATAGACACATACACACTTACACAGGCACATACACACATCCACACATATTTACACACATACATACAAATGCATAGACACATATATACAAATACACACATATATACACATAGACACACACAGACACACATACACATAGACACACACATATACACACACATGGACACATACACACATATATATGCATAGACAAACACATAGAGACATACACACATATATATGCATACACACACATAGAGACACATACACACACACATACACATGCATGCATACATATGCATACATAATGCATCTGCATACATACATACTTACATGCACACATACACACACATACACACATATATATGCATAGACAGACACATAGAGACATACACACATATATATGCATACACACACATAGAGACACATACACACACACATACACATGCATGCATACATAAGCATACATAATGCATATGCATACATACATACTTACATGCATACACACACACATACACACACATGCATACATTTGCATACATAATGCACATGCATATGCATACATACATGTTTACATACATACACACACTCACATATACACCATACACATATACACACATACATATGTACATGTATATATATTAATTTCTAACCCATTTTGTTTTATATGTTAGGTATTATGGATCCTAGTAGAGAGAGAAAGGCAGAAACTCACTCTCATAAAAAGTCTTATGAGAGCAAGAGTTCCATCTGATACTCTAGGGATCATCATGCATGAGTACTCATAGATGCCTGATGATGAGCTGGATTATACGTTTCAGATGCTTACCTAGCGATTAGAGGAGGGCTCTTTTGCGGCTCCACATGCAGGAAGATAGCTATCTGATCATAGGTATGTTTTTTTTATAAACTTTTTAAATGATATTATAACACATATTTTTATTTATTTTTATCTATCTATTTTCAGGACACCTATACCACCTCCTGATCATGATAGCAGAGCAGAGTTGCCTATGAGGACATGCAGAGGCACCTTAGGGCTAGAGTGCGATATAGAGCCAGAGGGGAACACTGTGTACGTAGGGAATGGATTGGAGTTCAAGAGAAGAATGCAGGCATTATGCGACTTTTACCTGCGCCTTGTCGACTTACCGTGGAAGTAAGTATAAATTTTACATATAAATTGAAATAAATATCTTATGTTTTATTTACATGATTTTTTTTATTTTTTTAGTGAGCATGATGAGAGGGATAAAAAATACGTACTTACTTCACTTGGGACAGAGTTTGGGAAAGGATGGTTGCATAGTGGTCTCTAAAAGAGATGCGGACACTTATGGCTCATCGTCGTGATAATGCACGGTACGCATTGCTTTTATGTATATATATATGTGGATATGAGTATGTGTGTTTATGTATGTATGTATGTATGTATGTATATGAGACTAGAGGTACAAATACACGCATACACACACATACATCATACATGCACATTCACACACATATACACATACATGCACATTTATACATACACACAACACTGAGTCACAACAAAGGAGAACAAAGACATGTTCTCTATTCCTTTTTACCTAAAGACCATGATATCAAGCAATAAAGTGGGCATTTTACAATATCTAGAAAGCATCACTTGTTCTTGCTTGTAAATATTGTCACTAGAAGCTTGATCTCATATCCCAAGTAGTCAAGATAGATATAATAAAATACTTGGTGCCATGAAAACTAGTTGTTCAGCATGATCAAGAATCCCACATCATGATCTTTGACAAGAGATTAGAGTTGAAGGTACAAGTAAGAGTTCGGGAAGCTCCTTCATTACATCTATAACCTCAACAAGCACAGATTATAGCTGATTAAAAGCTACTCGAAAATCAGAGTACATGTGTTGCAAAAATCGGAACATTTTAACAAGGCAATTAAGATCATCCCCTTTGTATAGTTAGGATCGTCATTGAATGTTGGGCCATATTCACAGAATATGAAATAAATTTCACAAAAGCATTCCCAAGAGAAGATTATAATCAACAAAATTATACTAAGAAACATTCACACATTCATCAGAGAAATGCTCAAGATAAATCAAGCTGAACACAAATTGGAAGCAGAACTCGACATTATATTTCTATTAAAATGATGTTTTACATTTCATGTGTTTTACAAGAGTAATATGAATCTACAATAGAAGTTGATCATAGCTTTCCTCAGGCTCAAGCATAATGGGATCCTCTGGAACCTTAGAACACATATCCTACCTCTCTTGCTCCAAGATTGGCTCTTCAAGGTCAGCCATGTCCCTTGGTTCATCTGCAAGTGGGGGAACAGGCTCCCTTGAAGCCGGTTGGAATCTCTCCGTGTCTGCAATGTGCTTCCTTCCAACCTCTTGGTCTTCATCTGGGCATTCATTCAGCCCATTGATTCTCATTCTAATGAAGCTCACTTGAGCATCATCCTTCTCCACAGCTATGCAGTGCCTGAACATCTTTAAGGAGCAAGCTAGAGTCGTTCGTGAAACAGTAGAAAACCACTTAGAGGTGGTCAATCAACCATGACTAATGAAAATTGTTAAAATTGAAATTACCTGTGCTCGAAAAAAGGTCTAGGACCCAGTCATCATCATTGGAGAATAGTTGAAGCAATCTCATTATGAGCTTCTGTGGCTTCTGATAGGGGTTAACCAAAGTCATGTCCCCAGCTACATGACAAAGTTTCTTGGTAACGGCTGGGAACATGAGCACATTTGAGATCCCATTCTCATTGCAATGCTCCCTGACTCTCCTTTTGCTTACTTCATCATAATAGCCAACTGTAATGCATTCAGTGGAGCTCACAAACCTATGCAAAGGAGTGTGATTGACGTTTGTCTTCACCCTGCCAACAAGAACTATAAGTGACAGAGAGGCTCATCATTAAAGCCATGGAGATAGAAAGAAGATTACTTACCACGTGAGGCACTCCACAGCATGACATCTTGCCTTCAGAGCAGTTGAAACAGAGAAAGACTGGTCTCTGTTATGGAAAATTACTATCCTCCAAAGAGGAGACATAGTCAACTCTACAAAATCAGTGACCATCTTCCGAATCTGAGGGTGTTTGAAGGGTTCATCATCATTAACTGATCCCAACATCCTAAATCCATAGGGTATGTCTGCTATGAGAAGGGAGAAATGTATTCTAGGCACAACAGAACAAATTTTATTTACATCACTACAAAATACATTGTAATATACAGGCCTAAGGGGGTCTAGGGGATTGGAGAAACATTTCAGATCAGGTTCATCATCAAAATCAATCTCCTTGGCTTTTAGTCTAGATTTCTCATGCCTTGCTCTTTGAATGTGAGCCAGGAATGAAGGGGGGCAATCATCTAGTAGCTCTGCAGACTTACTTTTCTTAGGTTTCTCAAGAATAAAGTGGAAAGACAATTAAATGAGCTCTTCAAGACAGCAAACAAAACATAAGGAATCGATGCATGACATCGATTTCATGTGTGGGTAGATGCCAGGCATCGACTTTGGGACTGAAAGTCAATGCCTGGCATCAACTTTGGGACATAATTTGATGCCTGGCATCGACTTATGCCACGAGGTCGATGTCAGGCATCGAGTTATGCCCCCAAGTTGATGCCAGACATCGACTTATGCCAGGAGGTCGATGCCAGGCATCGACTTTTGGCAGCAGGTCGATGCCAGGCATCGAATTTAGCAGTAAGTCGATGCCAGGCATCGAATTCCTACTAAAAGCCTGACATCAAATTGGTTAGGTGAATCAAGGCATCTATACTAATAGCGAACCAGGCATGACCTCTGAAAGAGAACCTACCCAATCATGAAACAGGAAAAAATATTCTGATAAAGCTTTGTAGGATGATGTGGTTGGATAGTCTACTTAGACCTCTGTCCAAGAAAAGCAACCCAGCCTCTTCATCATCACCTCCTGAATCTTCATGTATACTTTATGACTACAGTCACAGAAATGAAAAAGAGACTAGGTTAGACCAGAAACATGAGAGGAGGGAAAAAGGATCTGAGAATAACATACATACTTATTGAGCTCAGTCACCATCTCCTCCAGGCTTAACTCCTTGGAGATGACCCTTGACAAAGTTGATATAATAAATGTATCATCCTTGATTCCTTGAAGGGCCCTCCATGGTGTCAGCTTCATGTCCTCACGAGCC
The DNA here is from genome assembly GCA_020310875.1 of Ceratopteris richardii. Taxonomy (NCBI): domain Eukaryota; kingdom Viridiplantae; phylum Streptophyta; class Polypodiopsida; order Polypodiales; family Pteridaceae; genus Ceratopteris; species Ceratopteris richardii. The sequence goes on from CM035409.1 coordinate 158,969,097, forward strand.
TCTTCAATTGAGAGGTCAACTTTCCTTCCCTTTCCCTTCAGATCAACCTGTGGGTCTGGCCTCGACTTTCGTTGCTTCTGGCCCTTGACCTCCTTGTTCTCCCACATTGTGAAAATTTTATCCTGCAGATCCCAGATCTCACCTATTCTGAAAGCCAGTTGGAACCATGGATCATATTTCCTCAAAGCATCAGACTTTCTATTCTCATCTAGTGCAATTCCAACCTCAATAAGGCATTGCTTTCGTAGATTGTGATGTATTCTTCCAGCTTCCTTCACGAGACAATCTTCATATTCATGGTGGAAGAACCGAATTCTCTCTATGGAGGACATTTTTGGCCTGTAGTCATTGTCATTGTTGTGATCCCAAGCAAGAAGATTGGCTTCCTCAGTTGTAAGACCAACATATATCTTGCACTCTGCATACCTAAAGAAGAATGTGGTAGGGTGCTCCTTCACTAGCTGTCTGCGGGCCTCTGCAGAGTGTGAACCTCCAATCAAATAATATGTATAATCCTCAAACAAACCCTCATTGAAATCCTCCACAGAGCTGCACTCATTCGGATCCACCATGACAAGGAATGGCACAACAGTAGCATGAGGATTTATTTTCATTTTCTTTTTAAGATTCTGCACGTGCGAATTGTGTGGCTCCCTGATCTCAAGGGGCCTCCTCCCTATGACTGGATCTATTGGTGGCCTATGGATGACATTGATTGGCAGGTGGAACAACTGCCCCTTCTTCACAACTTTTCTTCTAGCTATGTCCTCCCTCATCTTGTTCTTCTGAGTACCAAGAACACCCGAGGCAAGCTCTCCACCAGGTGCAACTATTATATCCTCAGAGCTAGAGCTTGAGTCAGAAGACTCCTCATCTGCAATTCTTTTCTTTTTCCTCTGGAACTTCTTTTGCACACTCTTCTTACCCCTTGCCTTTACGGGGGTTGTCATCTTCTATTGTGTTGGCATGATATTGCCCTGGATCCATGGCATCAAGTCCTTGATAAGATTCACTGAGTCCCTGCATATCTCTGCAAGCCCATCTGGAACACAACACTCTGCGCACAAGAAATCCAACTTGCATATAACATTTCTTAAACCTTTCGATGTCTCTACCAGGACAAGGAGGTTGTCAGAATCCTCATCTTCATAATCCAGTTTGTACACAAGGCCATACTGAAAACCCTGTGTTGTCGTGATCTTTCCTCTCCCATACGCCCCTGCGAACACAAGAAGGACTGCATTCTTTTCTTCAACATACTGAAGGCACCACTCCAGGTTTGTCATGTCTCACAGTGGACGATCTGTCCTTAAGATCTCTGCATCCCTCGACCTATCCTTCCTAGTTGTATCATCCTCAAGAATTTTGATGCTACTCTATCCACCAAAGGATATTCCAACCGGATTGCTGGCCTTCTCAGAGGATAAGGATGCATGAATTTTCTTTGGTTTTGCTTGGTGACCAATGCCTTTGTCACGTTGCTGATCAGTAGAGCTCATGGTCACTCTCAGCTTCTTGAAGGGCCTCTCACTCTTGGACTCAGCATCCCTGAAGGGACTTGGAAATATCAGCTCATACGTTATTGTGTTTTTCAAGGGTCCAAGTCGATGCCAGGCATCAACTTGCACCTAAATGCCGATGCCTAGCATTGACTTTGCACCCTAAAGTCGATGCCTGGCATTGACTTTCAGGCCACATTCGATGCCAGGCATCGACTTGGGGGTGCAAGTCGATGCTAGGCATCGACTTGAGGGTACAAGTCGATGCCTGGAATCGACTTACACCGTCAAGTGGATGCCTCGCATCGACTTGCACACAAAGTCCATGCCTGGCATCGACTTGCACCTAAAAGTCGATGCCTGGCATTGACTTACACCATTAGGTCGATGCCTGGCATCGAGTTGTACCCTCATTGGATCTATATTTTCGGAGCTAAGAAAAATAAAAACCTAGAAAGCATACTATTTACTCAAAGATACAAAAGGAATCTTTTAGGAATCTTTTTTTGTGGTATGATTTTGTCTACCTCTTGGTACTCTTGCCAACATTCTTCTTCTCCATGCGAGTTGCCTTGCTGGTATGCTGAGCTCTGTGCTCCATGGTTGTCTGTGCTCTGTTGCTCTCTCTTGCTCGTGGATTTTGAAAATGAGAATGATCTCCTCCTCTGCTATTTATAGGCAATTGGGTAACTTGAACTAGAGACTAACTGGATCTAACTGAATGGGTACAGTTGCTAACTATATCTGTCAACTTATCTAACCAGGAAATACCACTCACACAAATAGGCTGTTTCACCTCGACTTTAATGAGATATTCATAGAACCTTGCAACTATTTATATACATTTGCATGGAATTTACACTTCAATGGCAAGAGTATGGTATGTACATGAGGAGTCTAATCTCATTTATAAATTTTTTCTTAGAATCTCTTGCTTGGGAAAAAATCAAGTCTAAGTCGTGTTGAATATGGGAGATTAATGACATCTTTATAGTGTTATCCTTCTCACTTCAGTTCATATTCACATTTATCTTGTAACACATTGTTGAAATGGAAAATCAATGTATGAATAAACGTTCAAGTGAAGCACTTTGGGGTAATTTCGACAAAATAGATTGGTAATTTCAACAAAATAGCTTGGTAATTTCAAACATCACTCATTGTCTTTGCATCCAACATTCAGAAAAATCGTAGATTCAAAACTCATTTGAAAATCTTTTGTAACAAGCATATACTTAATTCTTACATATAATTCTTACATATACTTTTCCATATACTTCTTACATACACATTTCCGTGTACCTCTTTTACACATAATTCTTTTTTAATATACTTTCATCGACCTCTTTGAGATCTAGCCAAGACCACAATAAAACGTAATCCTTGAAATCTTAATCAAAGGTAAAATTTCTTCTTGTATAGTCTTCAATGGCACTACTCCAAACAATTTTAATATCTAATCCATTTGGAACTCAACTTGGATATATTTTGATTCACTCATAATGCTAAGACGCAATGACTCATATCTAGTTAGAAATCAACTGTGTATCTCATCTTTCAAAAGTGAATCAAATCTTTGGTTCCCTTATTAGTGTATATTTGAGTAATTAAGTAATTTGATGTAATTTGATGTTTCATGTAATTTAATGTACTTTAATGAACTTTTGATTTCATATCTTCTTGATGTGACATTTGATGTGACATCTTCACTTGATCTCGGATTTCTACTTATTTAAAAAGGTCATTCATCTTCAGTCTTCTATGAACTCAATGAAGATGAGCTCAATCTTTTCTATGGATGCTGGGACATCAGCTTCCTCTGCTCATATTGATACAGTTTCGGATTCGTTGTTCTAAGTTGACCCTTTCCACAGAAGTGATGATCCCTATGGTTTAGAACGTGCTGATGATTCACATATGTTTTCTGTTGAGTCATTTAAGTTATCCAATCCACAGTGCAATGCTGCTCAACCAAATGCACCTCTTGATCTCCCATCTGATCCAACCATTGATCTCCCTTCTGACTCAAGTGCATGTGGAGCAACGGAAAAGCAAAGCAAGCTCAATCTACGATTTAAAAGAAGGCCTCGTGAAGTAAGTCAAAAAAGATTTAAATTTCTTACTTCAGATAGACAGATTGCATTGGATATTGTGAAGCATTGTTGTGGTTTGAAATGTTTGTACAATTTAGGAATGAAGAAACTAAAGCACCTAAGAGAAAAATTCCTCCATTTAGATAGTGAAAGGCAGGATATATACCTTGTTTCTCGCATGCAAATGATTGAGGATAACATGTCAGTAACACATGTTGCTTTTGAATATTTCTTTAGTCAAGGGATGCGATGTTGTAGGGCTGCATTTAAAATTGCAATGGGTGTGGGAAATTCTAGAATACATAGGGTTCAACAGGGGCTTTTGAATGGGGATCTCATTTTGGATACGTTCCATGTTGGGACCAAAGGATCTGTTGGACGTCATGCAATGAATTGGATGATGAACTATTTTAGCTTGCGTTGTGAGGTTATGCCTACAACTGGAATGTTGCACTTGTCAGATAACTTTACTCGTCGAGAGGTATTTCAAATATATAGAGAAGACATGGAAAATAGAAATGAGAAGTATGTGTTGTATCGTCACTTTACTCGATTATGGAAGGAAGAGTTTAACAATGTGTCAATTCCTCATAAAGTTAGAATGGGTGAATGTTCAGTTTGTGCCACTTTGAAAAACATGGCAAAGGGGGCTATAACACCACAGGAAAAGAATAATTTTAAAAACCTTCTTAACAACCATCGTGAGAGTCAAGCTTTAGAGAGAAAGAAAGCAATTCATCATCGAAGTAAAGCACTCAGAAATCCAGAGCGTTATATGTGTTTGTTGATCGATGGTATGGATAAAAAAAAAACTTGTTTGCCACATTTTTATCGCATCCCTAAGGACATTGGAGATGAAGTCCTTGTGCAAATGCATTTGGTTGGTGCTTTGGTATACAATGGAACTGTAATGTCCAAGGTTTTCTTCACATATCCGAATGTGCATAATGATCCAAACCTTACAGTTACTGTCATTCATCGTGTTTTGCAATCATGGAAGGGTCTTTTGCCACCAACTCTATATTTGCAACTTGATAATACTGCAAGAGAGAATAAAAATTCTACAGTCTTTGGATTTTAAGCATGCTTGTTGAAAAACAGGTATTTCAGAAGGTTAAGGTAAATTTCCTTCTAGTTGGCCACACTCATGATCACATTGATCAAATGTTCAGTACTTTCTCTAAGAAGTTGGCACGTAACAATGCTTTTACTCTTCCGATTTTATTTGAGCTGATTTCAGAAGCATACACTCCAAAACCAGAAGTTCAACACCTCACACAGATTTATAACTTTAAGCACTTTTGCTCAATGGGCCTTGATAACAATGCTAAGGTTTTGGCTCCATTGCACAATATTAGTTTCAACCATGTATTCTTGATGAGGAGGGTTGATGAAATAACCCTTTTATTTGCAAAGCAGTATTCATCTTCTCCTGGGTGGGAGCCTAAAGAGGGATGCAGATTCTTATTGCAGGTGCCTAATTTGTCTACAGTGTATGGTGCAGAACAATCACCATATGAAGATAAAAACAATACAAAAAGATGTGGAAATGTGGTTGATCAAAGTAAAAGCTAGATGCATGCACTCATTGAAAAGAAGAGACATATTGAGCGTACAAAAAAATATGCTGGAGATCAAGATGTATCTTGGTGGGAGGACTTTTTCAATCATCAAGAAGAGATTATAAAGTATACAATTGCAGGTCATTGGCCAGTTGATGTTCCATTCACATGGGATTTTTGTACACAAAGATCCGTGAATGTGGCCCAAGCATGTAATGCAGATGCACTTCAAAGTTTTATACATCCACCAGAAAGAAATACTTATGTAGGCCCAAGGATGGCAAAACAGGCAGAAGCAAGATGGCAAGGAAATTTAATAGAGGCAGTACTTGCTGATGGTGATGAGGCTACCAGACCATTTTGGATTGCAAAGGTTTTAGAGATAACTAAAGATATTTATCAGAGAAGAGTAGAGACTTTGATGGTGCATTGGTATTACACTAAAAGTGGTAATGCATTCACAGGTAAATATAACTTAGAAATGGTGTGTGGTACTAAACAAAGAGGTTCAAAAAAGAAAAAGAATATTCGAAGCACATCCACTCTTAAAATGGATGATGTAGATATTCTTGTTTATGATTTTTCCTTGACAAAAACAGGTCACTTGATGAAAGAAACCATCAATATGATAAAACAAAAGCTTCCATATGTATGTGGTACAGGAAATCATAGGCAAACAAGAAGATTTGTGCATGATCTTGTAGAATTTGGTATGTACGTGGATGAAGATAGAGCTCTTGTGGATATGGAAGGAGAAGAAGAGAGCTCTCAACAGTATGAGACTGAATCAAGTGCATCAGATGATGAGGGTGTAGACATAGATCGACATAGTTGTGAGTTGCATTAAAGCTCTCTAACATTTTTAGTGCTTATGTAAATGCCTCAAAGTAGTTTGGTTAATAAAACCATGTTTTGCAGCAATTTTGAATAACAATCAGATATCCACCCATTAAAAATATGTCTAAAATGTTATTTTTGTAGAAGAATTATTCAGTTTTACATTCTTTATATAAATTTTAGACATGTCAATGTCTTATCATATAGATTTTGGACATGTCAATGTCTTATCATATAGATTTTGGACATGTCAATGCCTTATATAGTGAAATTTTGACTACATTTTGAGCTCTTTTTTTATGAGCAAATGACAAAAAATGTCAAAAAATCACATGTTTTCACTTCATTTTTGTAATATATGTATAGTGGTATAAAGGAATCTCAAACATAAGCTACCATTTGCTTGATTTTTGAAGAGAGTGTTCTCTTTTTATGACATAGTTCTCGTTTGTTACGACTCGCTGTTACACACATACATGCACATTTTTACACAAACATACACATGCATGCAGTTACACACATATAATGAATACACATAGACACATACACATACACATACATACATTACATACACATGCATAATTATATGTGCACACACAGAGACTCATATAATCATATTTACATGCATATATACATATACACATGCATATACACACACACAACACATGCATACGTGCATATAGATACAAATACATACACAACACATGCATACACACAAATAAATAAATAAATCCTATTTCAAAAATCCTAATCTGAAACCACTAATTTTGAGATTAGGATTTTAAAACCCCTAATTTAAAAAATCTAATTCAACCTTTTAGCCATATGATTGAAGTATATGTACACATTGCATCTATTCCTCCGATGTCCTACTAGAGAGATGTCTCTCCTCCCAACCTTATGCCTCTATATATAGCTACTCAAATCAATGAGGATCATAATATATATAAAGATATATACACATCATGTAGATACACATACATAAATATAAAATGGAGTACATATATTATGCAACACACATACATGCCTAAATGCACACATAAGTATATATATACATGCATACATATTTACATGTTCACATTTACACATAGACACATATACATATGTACATGAACACATCACATATAGATGCCTACATGCACACATAAATATATATATATACATGCATCCATATTTACATATACACATTTACACATAGACAAATATACATATATACATGAACACATCACATATACATGCCTACATGCACAAATGTATACTTATACATGCATACACAATTATAAACACTTGCATATATTACATGAATACATGAATATTTTACATAAATGCATATGCATATATACACATATGCATACTAACACATGTATACATATATCACACACATGCACACACATACATATACATGAAATACATATATATATGCATACTAACATATGTATACATATAATACACATGAATACACACACATATGCATACACACATCATGATAAAAATTTGCTCCTTGAAGATAAAGCTATAAATAAAATAATTAGGCATTCCCCCGAGCTTCATGTTCTAACTTAAAAGAATATGATTTCATCTCTCTAGTAGGATTCATCATTATTCAAGTTGAATAAAAAATCTATTATCTCATATCCATTCAGAAGCTTCAAGTTATTGATCAATAACTAAAGTAAAATTTACTATCTAATCTGCTGATATGTTTTCATTATTGCCATCATTTTGGTAAGACATCAATATAGTCTCATCTTCATTATTGTTATTGATTTCATTTATTTCTTCTATTGTTAAATCTGTGTTCTCATGGTCACATCATCTATTGATGGATTAATATCGATTTCTAGTAATTCCTCTTCCTCATTAGTAGAATCAGCATGTAGAGAATTATCCTCTCATCAGAAAGATTAGTATCATTATCACGTATAATGATTCTAATTTCTCTTTCAGATGTTGATGTATCAGTATCTGATGTTGAATCATCAAGAGGATTTTCTTCGATCTCTCTAACAATGAAGTGTTCAAACAATGAGCTATCTCTAGGTTGAACATGAATGACTTGCCACCAAGGGTGAGCATCTGGGTTTTTATAAAAAAATGCTTGTTCAATATGCCTAGGAAGAATATACGGTTCTTTAGTAGATCACATTACTTAGAAGAATCAGTTGCCCAAAACCCAAATAATTCCTTTCTTAATAAGGAATTACTACCTTTATACTCGGCTCGAAACCAATCAACCTTCAAAATGACCTATCAAAATATATAAGAACAAAATCCCATTGTTAGGTGCTTAAAAAAATAACTAACTTTATCATAAAAAATGTAAAATTTTTCTACCTGTTTGAATGTACGAAATGAAATTTCGTAGATACCAACAATAGTTCCTACGTAACCAAGTCTGCCATCTACAAGGTTCGTGTCTTTTGAGCTAGCACGTGATAGTTGCTTGAAAGAAGCAACAATACTAGAATCCTCTGTTTTACGTAATCAATGGCTTTGATTCTAATATGTTGTCCAAAAGCCCACATATTAGTGAACATTCGAGCCTGCAAAAGAAATTCAATTAGTAAATAGAAACTAATATACATATATGAAAAAAATAAAATATTATTAAAATAAAAATTACCTTTCGTTCACAACCTATCATTAACTCTCTCTGCCCATCTGAGATTTCTTCATTATTTGCGTTGGCGCGTTGCAAACGACTATATAGCCAATCCATGAAAGAAGATATATCTGTAATTCATTATTATCGAGATTACGTCTATATCTTCTGTTTCTTCGCCTTTTACTTCGAAGATTCTGAAGTTCCTGTCTGTACTCGCTAGGGAATGCTCGCATGCATTCGCTATTATGTGCTACAAAAGTAGAAACATCATTTTTTTCTTAAAATGTAAATAAAAATGGAACTCCCTTACCTGATAATACCTCATCTGTTATGTTTGAAGAAGACTCATTGGTCCATGCACGTGGAGCTTCTTCATGAACTCTTTCAAGGTACTCACTAATGTAATACATGCACTCTTCAAGCATCTAAACCTTTGCCATGGATCCTTCTGGTTTCGCTCTTTGTCGCACATAACCTTTTAATATTCCCATAAATCGCTCAACCCAAAACATCCATCTAGTGTTGACAACACCTACAATCTCTATTTCATCTACAAGATGGACTAATAAATGAACCTGAATATCAAAAAATGAAGTAGGAAGGTCTTTATCCATCAAACATAGTAGCTCTTTGCATTCACGTTTTTTTTGTGGGATCGAGTTTTTGTCAATCTCTTTGGATGTAATCCACCTATACATATCATAAAAAAATTATAAAGAAGTTAATTAAAAAATAAAAGATATCCAATATTCATACATATTAGATATAAAAGTATCATAATTACCTTATAAGTGATCCAAGATGAAAGATCACATCTCGTACTCCTTTCATTGTACATCCATCGATAACCAAAGGTAAAATATGTTTCAAAAAGTTATGCCAGTCATGGGTCTTTAACCAGATAAGCTCTTATCATCCATAGTAAACATGTTTTGAAAAGATGCTCCATATCCTGTAGGAGTCTTAATCAACTGAATTCTATTGTTGATAGTCTGTATCTCTTTTGTTGTAAGTACCCAAGGAGCAGGTGCATAAGTCGTTTCTTGTGGATGTCTATCAAAAACTGGCCATAACTTTGGTTTTGATTTTTGATCATTCAAATCATTCCTTGATGCTATGGTATCTTTTAGTCCAAGAAGATATTGCTATAGTGAATAACCAATATTCTTGATATATATGCATAGCATCAAGAAGATGACATACTTTTAACTCTTTCCAATTCTCCAAAGAATACCATATTGATATGTTCTCTGCGAGTGCCAATTTTCCTTTACCTCTCTTCACATACTCATTATCTTCATCATCACTGAAGATTTTTTATTCTGGATCTATCAGAGGTCCATCTGTCCATTTTTTATACCAATCCATAGGCATCATAGATTTTGGACACTAACCTGTTTCAAGCTTTCCATTAAAATGTATCGCTTCTCTTTTAAATATTAATGGATGATCATCAGGCAAGAATCCTCGATGTCGAAGATAAATATTTTTGTTCAAAGTCTTACTATAGATTGATCTCAACCAATCACCAAAATATGGACAAGATTTATAACCCTTAGTAGATATTCCTGCATCATGAAAACGATAAAAATATATTTAGATTAGATCATATTTATTTATATGCATATTGAATAAAAAAATTACATCAGTACCTGAACAAACACCATATCCCAAAAAATCGTGAATAGTCCAAGCCACAATACCATGAATCGTAAGATGTCTTTCATTGATGCTTTTTGTTACATCAATGACATTAATACCTCTCCATAACTCTTGGAGATCGTCAATGAGAGGAGCAAGATATATATTTATATCTTTAACTTGTCTTTTGCCTGGGATTAAAAGTGAAAGCATTAAATGTTCCTTTTTAATGCTAAGATATGGTGGAAGATTGTAGTTTATGACTACCACTGGCCATGTTGACCATTTACTAGATTTCATGGAGAATGGATTAGCCCCATTTAATGCAACTCCTAACTTTAGATTCTATGGATTTTTTTCAAATTCAGGCCATGTAGAATCAATATGTTGAAAAGCAACACATCATGAGGAATTTTGATTATTCCATCAGTACTTTTATGATCATGTCCCCTTATCAAAATCTTTGATAATTCGGGGCTTTGAAACATATGTCTAATCTGTGGAGCCAATGGAAAATGTCTCAATACCTATTTTGGAATTTTACCTTCTTCGCCCTTATATCAAGGAGATTGACATTTGGGACATGTCAAAGAGTGTGCATATTCACCTCTATATAAAATACAATCGTTAGGACATGCATGTATACATTGATAATCTATACCAAGATTGTTGATTATCTTCTTCATTTCATCATGTGAGATAGGAGAATTATTCTGACTTGGTAAAAACTTTTTAGATAATAACCTGTAAGTTCATAAAAATAAATAAATAAATAAATATACACACATATATATATATATATATATATATATATATATATATATATATATATATATATATATATATATATATATATATATCCATATAATTCTATATATATGTATGCTTATGTGTACGTGTATGTGGATGTGTATATGCATGTGCATGTGTATACATATGTGTATGTGTATATCTATATATGTATGTATATGTGTTTTATAGGTGTATATGTATGCATCTATGTATGCATATATGTATATGTATGTGTGTATATATGTGTATGTATGTATGTATGTATGTGTATGTATGAATGTGTATATATATGTATGTATACATGTGTAGTTGTGTATATTTGATTTTGTTTTTAATTGCTTTTTGTATATTGTGGTTTGTAGATTTTCATATCTAGACGATTGAATCGTCTGGCACTTTCCCATTTTATAGTCAATCTATTACTTATCTTGTTAAGCTGTTTACAGATATTAACTAGCTGTTACCAAGGAAGGTATTAAGTCATATTTAAAATGGGAGGAGCAAATTTTTCGCGAATATTTTGAAAGATGCATTAATTGTTTTAAAAGATGGGTAGAAAAAAAGTGTCCATTCATTTCAAATTCTTGTTCTTACCTTATCTAAAGTAAGAAAAAAAACCTGCATTGAATGGACACTTTTTGTTCGCCCATCCTTTAAAATTATTTTTCCATCCTTCAAAATCTTCAAGATAAATTTGCTCCTCCCATTTTACATATGACTTCATACCTTCCTTGGTAACTGCTACTTAATATTTGTATTAAAAAGAATTAGCAGCACAGGTATTAGGTTGACTAAATTAGGAGAAACATATGTGTCAAGAAGATTCTAAAGGTTGGGTGGACAATTCTAAAGGCTAGATGGACAAAACATCTTCATTCGATTCAGGTATGTATAATTTAACCTTACTATCATAACATGTGTATGTGTGTATATGTTTGTGTATGTTTATATGTGTCTGTATGTTTAATGTGTGTATACATTCAGGTATATTATGTATATGTTTATATATGCATATATATATATATATATATATATATATATATATATATATATATATATATATATATATATATATATATATATATATATATATATATATATATATAGAGAGAGAGAGAGAGAGAGAGAGAGAGAGAGAGAAAATGGAAAATTATACCTTAATAGTTTCGAAACAGATACATTACTCCATCCAAAATGATTTTGAAGATTGAGAATAAGTAAGCTCGCACTTAGTCATGTCAAACAACTTCCTTCATATACATGGTGTAGACATTCCTCTCAAAGATATTTCTCAGTTTTAGAAATATCAATGCTCTCACTATCATTTTGATACCAATCCTCAATAAAATCTGCCATGCCATCATCTTCATCATTTTCGCACAAATCTTGTACTTTATCTTCTTTTGAATATAGATCTTTCAACCTTGCATACTCCATAGGATCACTTTTGTGTAGCCTCCTCATAGAAGCTTCTAATAAATGAGGTCTTACTGGCAATTGTGAATGGTGTGGAGAAATATCATCAACATCATATGTTGGAATCTACACATATAAATAAAATTCATTAGTATTCCATAAATGAATAAAAAGTAAACTTTAAGCATAAGATTAAATATATAAGTTATTAAATATGGATAGAAAAAATTCACTAATAGTTCATCACCTGCATGTAATGTAGTAATAGCCTTGACAACTATGTATCTTGATACATCTCTACTCATGTATGGTGATTCATGACTATTTTCATGCTCCTCAAATGTGCAATTAGTCGTTGAACTATTACGTAACCCTCGACTACTATTTATTAAACCTGCTATATTTCCATGTGTGTAAGGTCAACCATCAATATATAATCTTTCATTTTCTACATGTAAAATCCTTCTACTAGTAAGGGATGTTGAGTTCAAGCATATTCCATAAGTACTCATGCTTTAATTTGAACATAACATGAAAGTCGATGCCAATCTCCCCATCCATATATGGGACCACAAAATGACATAAGAGTGACTTCAGATTTCGGAGCCACATACAAATCCTCTACAATAAAGAGACCACGAACAACATTAGTAATAGCGGATGGAGCAATCATATAGAGATTACCCCAAAAGTTGAAACCTCTCCATCTAAAGGAACTGGTCCTCTATTCCATCTTCCATATCTTCTTCTATCATACGTTTGTACTAGAGAACAATCATGAGCTGGCAATGGATAATCTCCAGCCGTTTCAGTCTCTAAACTAGGAGGTAGAGGATTTCTAGAAACCTCTGCTTGTAATTGATGAACAACAAGTCCATGACGTGTACGAGGTATATTAACATTATGAGAAAAAATATCATCATCATCATCATCGAGCAAGTATTCCTGTATATCAACAGTAATTTTATTTTTTATATGGTTTTTAAATAAAATAGTGGCATTTATTTATATAAAAAATACATATCCAATCATTATCACATTGACCAGGTGATGGTGCATGCTCAAAAGTACCATACTCTACCTCATGTTCAATACATTCCAATCGTGGTCTTCAATACATGCCATAACAAGAGTTAAACCAACATATAATATGCTCTTGATAGTAAAATTCATCATAATTCCTATCGGAGGAAACATGTGAAGTCATTGCATGGGTAGGAGGTGGTGGGGTACCCTCTGATTGATCAGAATCTCATTATAATAAGAAACAGAAAAATATATAAGTTATGTATCCATCAAATATATTTAAAATTAAATGTTTGATATACTTACAGTATATAGTCGTTGCACGTTGAGGACACGATGGTGGAGTTCCATCTAATTGATCAGAATCTACAAATAATGGTATTTGATATTATACACAAAAAATTCACATATACATATTTACACATACAAACATATTCACATATACACATTTATACATGCACACATATTCACATATACACAAATCCATATTATTGTGGGATAAATGCATGTATTTTGTATAAATGAGTGTATATGCATGCATGTGTGTACGTATATATGTGGATATGTATATTTGTGTTTATGTTATATTTATGTGTATGTGCATATGTATGCATATACGTATGCGTATATGTTTGCATGTATAGGTGTATGTGGGTATGTGTATGTGTATGTGTGTATATATATGTGTATGTATTCTGATTTTTTTTTGTTTGAGATTAAATTAACAAGAGATATCGTATGGTGGAAAAAAATAAGAGGCGACCTAACATACCACCTGAGACGCGGCACTTTTTTCATAGACAGCTACATCTTCACGAGTCATTTCCTCAGCAGAAGGTATACAAATTAATAGTTTATATTTATAATTTTCATATATTTTAGTAACTTTTTTACATTTAATTTATGTATTTCTTTTTGCTTAAATAAACACGCTACTGCAAAGAAGAGAGTGGATTTGGGCCACACATCGCACCTAGGCCAAATGGGCCATCATGGTTTTGTAGCTACATTTGTAAGTATATGTGTTATTGTGAGTATATTTTTTATTTTAGCTAAAATGCAAGAAACTAATCTTTTTTATTTGTTTGAATGCAGCGAAAAGATTATAGCCGATATCCTACAAAACATGAGATTGACGATGCTACACATTTTGGATATCGACGTTTGAGCAAGTATATGCAAGATCATCCAGATGCCTTTGTGAGTATTATTAAATTTTATATAATTATTTTATTTTTGTGAATGGTTTAATTGTTTTACTTATTTATGTTTGTTATATGTAACAAACGAGTATTATGGAGAGGAAGATATGGATGAGGTGGAGAGACAGACACAGGAGGGACGATCTCGATCGTCACATGGTGATCATGATGATGAGGATGATCATGATGCTACTAATGACGATGATGATCATGATGATGATGATTAGGATTCTTGATTATGACATTGGATTATATGTATTTACATTGATATATATATATATATATATATTCATATATATATATATATATATATATATATATTTCATTTTAGTTATGTTTTGAATTGTGTGTATGGTATTAATGAATTGTGTGTATGGTATTAAGTAATGAAGAGTTTTGTTCTATTGATTGCATTATTGTCTATATTAAGCATGAGTTTTAATACTTTAATTATATAATGCATTCATATGTGTGTACGTAAGTGTATATGTATGTGTGTGTATATGTATGTATGTGCATGTGTATGTGTGTGTATATGTATGTATGTGCATGTGCATGTGTAAGTGTATATGTGTGTATATGAGTATGTGCATGTGCATGTGTATGTGTGTGTATATGTATGTGCATGTATATGTGTAACTCTATGTGTATATGTGTGTATGTGCATGTATATGTGTATATGTATGTATGTGCATGTGTGTGTGCATGTGTATATGTGTGTGTATGTATGTGCATATATATGTGTATATATGTGTATATATGTGTATATATGTGCATATATGTGTATAATGTATGTATATGCATGTGTATATGTATGAAACATGCATGTGTATGTGCATGCATTTCCATTTGCATCCATGTGCATGCATGTGAATGCGCATGCATGTGGATGTGCATATACATGTATTTACGTATATGCTAATGTGTGTACGTGTATATATATATCCAATAATGCATGCATGTAAGTCTTTTTATGTGGTTGTAGAAATGTCTGTGCATATGCATATGTATGTGTTTCACTACAACAAATCGATGGTATACCGAGGTTTTTACCGAGGAAAATGAACGCGGCTTTATTTGCCGCGACCTCAGTGTAAAGGTCGGTGTGCGCGTCGGTATATGCGCCGGTATATACGTCGGTATATACGTCAATATATGCGTCGGTATATGCGTCGGTATTACCGGTGCCTATACCGGTGCATATACCGAGGTTTGTGCCTACTAGGTGTACTGACGGTTATTCCGATGACACTACTGGGAGTACCATCGCGTATACCAACGACCATACCAGTAAAATTTTTTTGGGCAGAGTGTTTTATCTTTTGCTACAGCAACATTACCATGATGTTGCTTAACAAAAGACAATACACTCTGCCCAAAAAAAACTGAGTACATGTGATGTGTACTCTAATGACAACTGAAATATGATTTCATGAAATAGAGTATTGTTGGACACAAAAGAGATAATCAAAATGAACTATGAACCATGTACAAAAGAAGTTATATATTTCAATAATGAAGCATGTACAAGAGTGTGGTAAACCACTATCATATATGACGCTTTTACAAAATGTGGCAAAGCAATGTATTGCCATATGAAAATCAAATACAAATTATTGGTCTTCCACTGCCATACACATGCAAAGAACATTCCATATCAATAGTCCTACAACAAAGAACATTAATGGAATGAGATAAATTCACATGAAAATTACCAACAACAAGTAGAAACCAAGTTTATAAATTAATTACCTCATCATAAATGCTCCCATGAAACTATCGCACCGCGTCCCTCCAAGTCCTGCAATAGTGCAGTCAACCCATGACTATATCTTGAAGACTCCTCCGTTTGTGTTGGAGGACGACCCATTGCCAGCTATTGAAACAAATATAAAAAGATTAGAGAAAAATACATGAGAAATTTAACACAAATAAATTCAATAAATGAAATGGTACTTACAAACTCATGATGCATCATGTCATATCCGCCGCTGCCCAAATCTGACTGTCCAATCGTATCTAAACGTGTGGCTATGGTATTTCGCTACTGGCGATATCGATCAAGAGTCTTCTGTTGCTCGTCACGAATCATGTCCCACTCCTCAGCATCTAACCATACAGGCTTTGTTAAGCCTTCTCTGAAAGCATCACGAGCCTCGGATCGTCGATGGGACATGACGTCACGTGCGGTGTGCAGAATCCACTCTTAACTGACAATAGACTGTCCATCGGCTGGTCGGAACTCTTGGTAAATTGTTTGTGTGATATAATTCTTCCGATCTTTATCCTGTTCACTCCATTTCAGCATGATGGAGTGTCCAAACTGGATGGAGCAAAGCTGTCGTATGCATGCACGCAGTGCTTTGCCAGCCGCATCTATCACCGGAGCTCCATCTCGGATACTATACACCTTGGAGTCATCATGGTCATGAGCACCCCAAGGTGTAAGTGGTGTTCCACGTGGTGTACTACGTGGCGTACCTACATCTAAGGTACTCGTCCTAGGAGTAGAAGCGGGCAACACAACGTCCGGCGCACTGCTTCTACAACAACCACCTCCTCTGCCTCCAGACCTACCTGTAGATCCACTCCTAGAACCTCTTGCTCCAGAGCGTGACCTCGATCTACGAGACGAGCCAGAACCTGTATCGCGCTGAGATGTCGAACGCACATGTCTACTAGTAGACCCAGTAGGAGATGGCTGCAAAGATGGTCGTGGTGGAGTCACAAAGCTAGGAGACATACCTCCTACGAGAGTAGCACCACCTGCAGGAGTGACACCCATAGGAGTGACACCAGCGGGAGTGACACCGGCGGGAGTGAGGCCAGCGGGAGTGAGGCCGGCAGGAGTAAGGCCGCTAGGAGTGAGGCTAAGAGGAGTGCTACCACGAGCGATCCAATACTGTGATGCAGCAGCCATATACGCAGGAGGAACCTGAGAGATGAACTCCAAAAACTGCTCCTCTGTCATGGAATGTGGAGTGACTGGAGGACTGTCTCCCATCGTGCTCTGTAATAAAAGAACTCAAATAATTAGCATGCGATAAGAAAAGTAATATAGAAAATTAAAAAAAAAACTAAAATTAGTACGTACAAGTGTTTTATTCAAAAGTCCTCTATTCTAGCATCCTCTTGAAGATCCGATGCACCCATAATATCTATCTCTATATTGATGGCTTCTAAGTCGCTTGCTATGCTGGTTTCCTCCTGATCATCGTCTATTGCTTCGTCTTCTCGAACAATGACCTCTTCTTCTCGAACAATGATCTCTTCCTCCTTGACTATCGAATGAATCTCTGAGTCCACTAGAGATGGACTTTCTTCTACATCTATGTTTTCAAAAATTTGTCTACTACGTGGAGCGACTTGTAAAACAAATAGCCACTCTCGGTCTTTTGAAGTTGGTATAAAAACAACTTGCTCACAGTGTTCGGGAAGTACAAATGTATTCCTTTCATCTGTCCATAATCTTGTGGACTCGACTTGAAGCAAACCGCTCTTATCCCGTCTCACTGTTGTGTTTCTTCCAGAGGTGACTACTTTGAACCATTTCACATAAAAAACAAAGTAATCAAACTTTCTGAAAGATAGTTTCAAGATGTCTTGAATCACACCACAATAATCTAACTCGCCTTCTAGAGTATTATCATCTCTTGCACTCGCTCTACTTTTTTGCAAAAAATTCACCATCACTCCACTATCAAAAGTATACCTATTTTGATCGATTCGTGCGATTCGAAAGTGTCGTCCATGAGACCATAGTGCACCGTATTTAATATACTCCCAATCACATCCTTTTGCGAGTTCTTCTTCTTCTTCAGAGATATCTTCACCCGCTGCCTTTGCTTGTGAAACCGCTGTATCTAGCCATCTGCTCATTGGAAAAGGTGGGAGAGGTCAAAGATTTTGTAGAAGAGGCAAAAATCGAGTGGAACGATTTCTTCGAAACTGAGCTCTTTCCTTTGTGTCAGTTTCCTTGGCAAGTTCATACCTTTATAACCACTTTTGTATAGGCTCAGAGTTAACTATGCAAAACTTCATTGCCTTCTCTCTAAAACCTGCATCAATTTTTCTTTGCAATCCTTTACCTTGTGGTTCATTGCCTACGAGACGAACATCTTCATCATCGCTCCATAAGCGAGGCATTAACTCAACTATCTAAACATGTTCTTAATTCGTGGAATGATAGGAAAGTGGCGAAGAACCTTTGAGGGGATTGCTTTGCCTACAACATCTTCTCTAAATCTATTTGCTCCACACTTTGGACATACGTGGAGATGCTCATACTCATTCCGAAAGAGAATGCAATCATTCGGACAAGCATGAATTTTAGTATAATCCATTCTAGTGGACTCTAAAAGTTTTTTCGCATCTCCATGTGTTGGAGGCATGTCATTGCCCTCTGGCAAAAATTGATCTTTAAGAAGCCTGCAATAAGGAATTAAAATGATATTAATAAATGAAGTTATTGTGATACAACAATGAAAGCCAATTTGTTCTCCACTTACCTGAACAATTCAGTGACACTACTATCTGACCACCCATAAATGGATTGCAGATTGAGCATCGCGAGTGAAGCATGTAGTACAGATATCTTTGCTCCATTGTAAAGTGGTAAACGAGCTAATCTTCACATGTTTTCATATTCTTCATCAACTTTTGATCGTGGAATTTCTGTTGTGTCCATGAAACTCTCGACACCTTCTTCACCATCATGATCTTCGTCCATCTCATAAAATGCTTCAAGCATCTCTTCCTTATGTTCTTTTGGTGTAATATTATTAGTGCTTTCTTGTACGTCTAAGTCCTTTTTTGCTCTCTTTTTTCCACGAGAGGTTACCGGTGCAATGTCATTTGGGTCCATCTGCTCACCTGGGGGACCATGCGAATGATAGTGTAGGTTTTCCAGTCGACTCCTATCAAAGGATCCATACTCTCTAACATGTGCATTACAAATCCGTCATTTCCGATAAATTTGATACTTGCACTGTGTGCAAGGACATGCCATTCTCTCTTCAGGATCCAAAGAAGCCATCTACTACAATATGGACATTTTAGAACATTTATTTTTTTATTAAACCTAAAAAATTTAACTCTTAAAGAGTTAAATCTTAAATACTAAACCAATATACTTAAATACCTAAAAAAACTTAAAACCCTAATCTATATAGCTATTCTATTTTATCTATATATTCAGATTTTTTCTTGATTGATCCTATTTTATATATATATTTATTTATTTATTCAGATTTTTTTCCTCTTAATTGAGTTATATGTATGCCTAAACCCTAAAACCCTAATTTTTAGAGATCTAGTCCTAAATTATGTATATTTCTATACACGTGTATATACATGTATATATGTATTATATGTGTATGTGTATGTGTGTATATATGTTATGTAGGTGTTAAAACCCTAAAACCCTAATCCAAATGACATAGACCTAAAACATGTATATATATATGTATGCATGTGTATATATATATGTGTATATGTATATATATGTGCATATAGATAGGTGTATAAGTATGTGTGTTTGTAAATATATATTCAATCTATTTAAAATGATTAAATTTAAACCTATTTTTATATATTTAATCATATATAGTTCATTTATTTATTTAAAATACTAGTTCTTATCATATTTTATTATCTATATAATTATCCTACCTTATATATATATATATATATATATTATTTATATATTCTGATTTTTTCCTTACTTAATCCTATTTTATATATTTAATTATAAATATTTAATTAAATTTTTTAAAACACTAGTTCTTTTTATATTTATTTATCTATATAATTATCCTATTTTATATATATATTTATTTATATATTCAAATTTTTTCATTATGTAATCCTATTTTTATATATTTAATTTTATATATTTAATTATATATATATTTAATTAAATTATTTAAAACACTAGATCTTTTTATATTTATTTATGTATAAAATTATCATATTTTATATATATATTTATTTATATATTCAGATTTTTTCCTTACGTAATCCTATTTTTATATATTTAATTTTATATATTTAATTAAAACCCTAATCTTAAAATTCTAGATCTAAAATATGTATATTTTTGTATGCATGTGTATCTACATGTATATATGTATTATATGTGTATGTGTATGTGTGTATATATGTTATGTAGGTGTTAAAACCCTAAAACCCTAATCTTAAATATTTAGACTTAAATCTGAAATACTAAAACCTAAATACTTAACCACTAATAAAAATCTAAACCCCTAATCCTAAAACCCTAATCATATTATATATATATAATATATATATATATATATATATATATATATATATATATATATATATATATATATATATATATATATATATATATATATATATATATATATATATATATATATATATATATATATTCAGATTTTGTTTCTTATTTTTCTCTATATTTTTTCTTAATATAAATGTAATTGAGTTATATGTATGTCTAAACCCTAAAACCCTAATCTTAAAGATCTAGACATAAAATATGTATATTTCTGTATACATGTGTATATACATGTATATATGTATTATATGTGCATGTGTATGTGTGCATATATGTTATGTAGGTGTTAAAACCCTAAAACCCTAATCTTAAAGATTTAAATCTAAAATATGTATATTTTTGTATGCATGTGTATCTACATGTATGTATGTATTAGATGTATATGTGTGTATGTGTATATATGTTATCTACGTATTAAAACCCTAAAACCCTAATCAGAAAGACTTAGACTTAAATCTGAAATACTAAAACCTAAATACTTAAACACCTATAAAAATCTAAACCCCTAATCCTAAACCCTAATCATATTTTATATATATATTTATTTATATATTCAGATTTGTTTTCTTATTTTTCTCTGTATTTTTTCTTAATATAAATATAATTGAGTGATATGTATGCCTAAACCCTAAAACCCTAATCTTAAATATCTAGACCTAAAATATGTATATTTCTGTATACATGTGTATATACATGTATATATATATTATATGTGTATGTGTATGTATGTGTAAATAGCGTAAAAACCCTAATCCTATTTTTATATATTTGATGTAAAAAAAAAACTTCAAAATAGAAATAGGATTATATGTGTGTATGTATGCATGTGTGTATATATGTGTGTGTATGTATGCATGTGTACATGTGTGCGTGTGTATGTATGCATGTGTATACATGTGTGTGTATGTGTATGTGTGTGTATGTAGGGATGTGTGTGTATTTGTGTGTATGTATGCATGCATATGTGTGTATGTGTGTGTATGTGTATGCATGTGTATACATGTGTGTGTATGTGTATGTGTGTGTATGTATACATGCATGTGTGTATATGTGTGTATATATGCATGTGTGTATATTTGTGTGTTATATGTATGCATGTATACATATGTGTGTATGTATGCATGTGCATACATGTGTGTGTATGTGTATGTGTGTGTATGTATGCATGCATGTGTGTGTATGTGTATGTGTGTATATATTGTATGCATGCATGTGTGTATATATGTGTGTGTATGTATGTGTGTATGCATGTGTGTGTATGTATGCATGTGTGTGTATGTATGCATGTGTGTATATGTGTATATGTGTATATGTGTGTATGCATGCATGTGTGTATATGTGTGTGTGTGAATGTATATGTGTGTATATATGTATGTGTGTATATGTGTGTGTGTATGTGTATGTATGCATATGTGTATATATGTGTGTGTATGTATGTGTGTATGCATGTGTGTGTATGTATGCATGTGTGTATATGTGTATATGTGTGTATGCATGCATGTGTGTATATGTGTGTGTATGTATGCATGCATGTGTGTATATGTGTGTATATATGTGTGTGTGTATGTGTGTGTGTGTATATGTGTGTGTGTATGTGTATGTATGCATATGTGTATATATGTGTGTGTATGTATGTGTGTATGCATGTGTGTGTATGTATGCATGTGTGTAAATTTATATGTGTGTGTATGCATGCATGTGTGTATATGTGTGTGTGTATGTAAGCATGCATGTGTGTATAGGTGTGTGTATGTAAGCATGCATGTGTGTACATGTATGTGTGTATGTATGCATGTGTGTATGTATGCATGTGTGTATGTATGCATGTGTGTATGTATGCATGTGTGTATGTATGCATGTGTGTATGTATGCATGTGTGTATGTATGCATGTGTGTACATGTATGTGTGTATGTATGCATGTGTAAATGTGTAAATGTGTGTGTATGTGTGTGTGTATGTATGCTCTATTTCCCTATCTCTATCTTCCTTTCTTTCATTATTCTTTATCTCTCACTCTCTCTCTTCTCTCTCTCTCTCTCTCTCTCTCTCTCTCTCTCTCTCTCTCTCTCTCTCTCTCTCTCTCTCTCTCTCTCTCTCTCTCTCTCTCTCTCTCTCTCTCTCTCTCTCTCTCTCTCTCTCTCTCTCTCTCTTTCTCTCTCTCCTTCTCTCTCTATCAATAGAGAATAAAACGATCACTTACAAGTATGCACCTCTTTTGGATCGTTGTCATCAAAGCATAATGTATGTCGTCTATCGTCGAATTCCAAACAATCGACGCCAAAGAACTTCTGCAAAATCAAGGAAAAGAGAAATTATAAAACCTAAAGCATAGAGAAACACAAATGCTAACAGTACGCGCAACGCTTACCAAGATGTGAGATCTAAGCCAAGAGAGGGTGTGTGTGTAGAGAGAGAGATCTGTGTGTGTGTGCACAAGACAATGCAGGTTGCAATTCGGTTTGCGCACGCAAGTTTGACAGAAGACCAACAGTACTCAAACACGCACAAAAATGTGAAGTTTTGCTCTCAGGTTCGTGGCATGTTTAAAACTCGCCGCCGGTATAGGCGTCGGTATGGGCATCGGTATACGCGTTGGTAATTCCCAGTAAATTACCGACGCTTATACCGATGCCCATACCGACACCTATAGCGATGCATATACCGACACATATACCGACGACTGTGGGCCACACCGACGATCCATTTATAACGGTCATATCGACTGTCACTTGACCATCGGTATCTCTAAGTGACATTTTCCGAGGCTCATACCGATGCCGACTGTGACCATCGATATATACAGCGTCGGTATGCCCCTCATATGTTGTAGTGTTTGTATGTCTAAGTGTATGTGCACATGTATCTGTGTGTATATATGTATGTGTATGTGCATGTGTATATGTGTATATGTGAACGTGCTTCTTCATCATGTATAAGTGTATATGTGCATATCATAAAGTGTGAGTAAGCTATCTAATGAAAATCACACGATTCAAATGATATAAAAAGAATAGAAATTATACTTACAATAGTTAGCCATATTGTTTTCTTCATTTGCTTCTTGAATAACCTACAATAAAGAGAGAAAGAAGAGAGAGAGAGAGAGAGAGAGGGAGAGAGAGAGAGAGAGAGAGAAAATTCAAAGAGAGAAAGACATAGAAAGAGAGAAATAGAGACAGAGAGAGACAATAAGATAGAGCTTAGGCAAAACGACAATTCTGCATATATTTGTTTCAGCTCATACGTGTAGTACAGAGAGCTCTTCGATCAGATGCATGAAAATGCTGATCAAAGAGCCTCCAACATTTTAATTTTTTTTCATCAAGAGACCATCATGTAAGCGATGGTAATGCCTCGTAAAGACCACTGGAACTAGCATCACATAAGCGACATTTTTTAGCATCGCTTGTGCGATGCTTTTTAAAACCGTCATGTTAGCGGCGCTCTATGCGAGCATCACACACCCCGTTGCACCACACGTCCAAAAAAACGTCGTTTGGCTCATCGTTTAATCAATTGTCCGTGCGCCATGCTCATTGCGATGCATTTTACAAGTTTATAACAATGAAATTGTGTCGCCTTAACTGTCGTTATGCGTCCGTATTCCTTGTAGTGAGTATTATAGGTTCATTGATCTATGCTATAATCACAAGAAAAGATTTGTGTTATATTTTTGGAGTTCTTTCTCAATTTATGCAAGCTCCAACAAGTGAACATTTAAATTCAGCCAATCGAGCGTTAAGATATGTGAAGCACAGTCAATCATGCCTTGTTTTATAGATATGATGAAGAATTGCAGGTAAAGGGATTCAGTGATGTTGATTGGGCTGGTTTGAAGGAAGATAGAAGATCCACTTCAGGTTATGTGTTCATGATAGGTAGCAAACCTATCACATGGATCTCAAAGAAGCAACCTACTGTTGCACTATCATCTACAGAAGCTCAATAATTGCTTAGATTATGATGTGTGTGCAATCATTTCTTCGCCACTAGTTGATGGAATGGGTGGCTTGGGGAGGATTTTTTCATGCCTTTTTTATTGCATTATGCAAAAAAAGGCAATCAATAAGCCTTGCCACCACATAAGAAAGACTATGGACTTAAGACATAGAAAATTTGCCAATGGGCAAATTGATACAAGTCCTTCCTTTGTGACATTGTAAACTACATCAAGCAATAAAGTGCCCAAGATTGACTGAAGTTGATGAAAATATCAACATAGAGGTATCCCTTGTTCCAGTTGAATTCTCCTTCACCATAAAGACCTCAACATTGCAAAATCAATGCAACCATAGCAATAAGAGTCTTCAGTATCATAAATTGATAGATACCGAATTTGAATGATTGGTAGAAATGATTCCCAAATACCATGGCATTACAATTAAGAGGAAAACTATGCTTGACCGCAGCTTTGCCTACAATCTGAATATGGAGTGCAGTAACGAGGACCTACAACTGCTTGCCTCTCCATAGACTCAATAGTCTTCTCTTCCTCTCCCAGGCATGCAATGAGATAGCACCCAAATGAATATTATAATGCAAAGGCTTCATAGCAGTCTCGTATGATCTCAAATACAAGACCAACATGTGAACTCGTATGATCTCAAATACAAGAGGAGCATGTGAACTGCATAAAGCAACATAAGATTCAATTGCATGTAGTGGGACCATTAAGACTACTCCAACTATCCACTTTTGCTCCTCTAAGCAGATCAAAAAATCATGAATCCTAGCCTCCCCATAACACACATATTCTCCATTTTTTTATGTGTGCTTTTGCCTTCTTGTATCATAGCAGATTCTCCCCCTTTCCATGTAGCATTGTGGATATTGTCATTCTTAACTTTGCTTCTACCCGTATTTCTACTATTCACTTTAGGAAGAGATGATCTCTGAGAACAATGTGTATATCTTATTGACCAGACCATAGCATATTCTTTTTGCACATGGAGCATATTTTATGAATTGATATGGATCAATTGACATTTTTAGTACATAAGGAATGGAGAAGTCACATTATAGGTCTAGAGGTCTTTATTCTAAAAACACTCATCATGGGGGTGGTCTACTGCAATCGAACTGTTTAGCAAAAATGTTCAATTGATTTTTTCGTACGACATTCTCTAAAAAATTGGCAATAGAGCGAGCATGTGAGTCATGAATAGCAAACATTTCAAGAAAGACATAACATGATATTGTAAGAAAGAAGTGGATGTCATCATCAGGACCGCTTCATCATGCCGAATGGCATGCACAAAGAGTCTGCAAGAGTTTTGCTTGGAAATAGGTTCTCAACTCCCATAATACATTATTTCTAATCCAGACTTTTTTCAAGGCTTTTATAATTCGTTTCTCTTCAAGTAACTTTTCAATCCTTTCATATCATGTTGAATTTTTTATTGTTACAATTAGTTTTTAAATGTTTGTTTCAATATTATTTTAATGTTCTAAAACTAATTTCTGTCCATTTACATGTGAATAGGACAAATCTTAAGTGAAAGGCTCTAAATAAAGATACCCTTATTCATTTTACCACTTTAGATCTTAAGAGAATGGCATGCACAAAGCAGAATGCTATAAAGGATTGTGTCATCTACCCTAGCAATGTGCAAGGTACTCAGTGCCGAGCATGGATGACACCCCACAAGACAAACCACAAGCCACTCTTCTAGAAAAAATCCCGTGCATACACATACTCTAGCAGCATTCAATCACGGGGGAATGAAGCTTCACAACAAGATAGAGATGCAACACAAGAAATGCAACCTTCCCCTCCTGTATCTAATGATGAGCCCCCACTTAAGACATTGTTCAAGGTAAGGCCGAAACAACAAAGATGGAGATGAGTGGTAATGGAGTCAATGTCAAATTTAGAGGGCTCCTCTAATGAAGAAAGTGTGAAAGAGCCACCACGGAACCATGATCGTATCCTGATGAACCATCGTGTTCTGATGAACCATCGATTAACACAAGGAGGCAAGACACTCCCTACAAGATAATGGTAAAGACGAACTGATGAAGAAAGAGAGCAAAGTCAACATGCATATGAGAGCATGTAAATGATGAGGGAGAACCATCTCGGCGTACTCCAAGAAGAAAGAAGAAATATCAATTGCATCTTAAACTACAACTACCACAACCCAACATCCCTTCATTGGCAAGAGCACAACAAAGGTGCACAAAGCAATTGAGAGCCTTTGCAAAGATTGGACATTATCAAATGTCTATGGAGCTTCTTATTTTGTGCAAGAGTTGTGAAGGAAGAGCTCCAAATCTAATGTGTAGGACTTTTTATTCAAGGGATAGCCATTGATTCACTCCAAGAAGCTAGAGAGGCATATCTAATATCAATTTTGGAAGACTCTAACCTCTGTGCTATCCATGCAAAAGGAGGTGACAATACAACCTAAAGATATGCAGATAATTAGAAGGATTAGGGGGAATAACCCTTAACATTTTTAAACTCTTTTGTTGAGAGAAATTTTTGTATATCCAAAATGATTAATAGAATCTTCTTCTTATGTATTTTTTCTCCAAAGTGTTCGTCCCTTAGTCTACATGTTTTGAAGTCTATATCTCCTAAGTATCTAGAAGTATCTCTATGTCATTTCACATGACTATATTAGTCTTCCACACTATTTATCAAGTTAAGGAGGTATTTCATGTACATGGGGTGTGTATTCTATGTTGAAAGTGCTTGCAATGGCCAAGAATAGCCAAAAAAGGACCTACCACAGAAATGCAGCATTGGGCCCTACAAATTTTCCCATGTTTCTATGGTAGGCCTTTTTTTGCTATTCTAGGTCATCAAACCACAAGGCACAAACATTGGAGGATATGGTTTGTCTTACCTAAGGTGCAATTCATGCAAAATCTTTGTAGAAGAGAGCAATAATCTTGAGGCATACTTACATGTACTTATACCTTGATGCATGTTTATATGCACCTATAGGAGTCAAAATGTTCTCTAGTCATTGCACAAGAATATCTTTGTCTTCCACAGTGTTTATCAAGTTAAGCAAATAGTTCATGTACATGGGGCTCGTATTTTTCACCCTTATCTTCCACATTGTTTATCAAGTTAAGAAACTAATTGATGTACATGGGGTTTGTAATTTGTGGCCAAAGTGCTTGCAATGGCCAAGGAATGCCAAAAAAAAGGCCTACCATAGAACATGGGATTGGGCCCTGCAAAAGTTTTTCAAGCCCAAATAGCATGCTTCTATGGAAGGCTTTTTTTTGGCATTCCTAGGTCATTGCAAGCAGTTTCCATGACATAAAATCAAAAGAAACATTGACTCAAATATGAAAAACATATGAAGTTGTCAAAAACATAAACTTTAAGACAAAATAGATCATTGAATGCACATGGGAATTGAAATAAGCATAATTGCTATTTTGAATGTTTACAATTGGCTCTTGGCCTTGAGCCTCTCCACTACATTCTTTCTTCTTTGAAAAGATAGTGGCAATTCATAAGTCCAAACAGATTGGGATAATACATGGGGGTTTATGAATCCAAGACCCAAAGCTATTCCTATTTGACTTATTATTTTTCCTCTAAAGTAAACTCCTATGGTAGTAAAGGAAAAGAACTTCCTAACCAAAATTACATAGATGGTCATTTGCATTATTGTAGATAGGCATAAAAGTTTTCTCAAGGCCTTCAAACACCAAGTCATGAAATGTCCTTCAGGGAAATAGTCCTTGTGAATAATTAAAAAATCTTCCTTTGGCAATTTTCCAATGTATTTTGTGAAGGAAGAGCTAGTGCCACGGGCAACCCAATCACCACCACTCCTTGCTGTGAATTTATGGACTTCAATTTTTTCTTTCACATAGACATTTAATGAGTAAAAATATGAAACATAGTCAATCATAAATGTCATTCAATACTTACATCTTGAAGCCTATCTTCATCCTCTTCTCTTTCCATTGCATCTAGAGGACTGGAAGAGTGAGCCATGCCAATTTTCTCCACAACAAGGGGATGTTGGAATCTTCTTCTCCAGAATTCTTTCTCTTGCTATGGCTACATCCTCTTGAGTCACTTGGCATAACTCAAAACCTCTTCGCACACAAAGACAATGGTGTTTGCAATCAAATCACTAATTGGAATGGTTGATTTTTCAATTTTGTTTGAAGAATTGTCCATGGGAACATAGGAGGTCGAGCAAAAAATACTAAGGCATCGTTGAGGTGTAGACCAAATGCCTCTCTATATCATGTAAGAATAAAAATTCTTCTCCGTCTACAAGCACCACGGAGAACATTTCCATCTCTACCTCTGGTAGAGTGGGTTCCAAGGGCTCCAAGTTGGAGGGTGCACAATTTTGTGAACTACTAGCTTCATTCGATTTGTCCGCTACTTCATGAGGAGATTGTCTACTTATTTTTCCATTCTCTTCTAAAAAGTTGAGAGCTTCTATTTGAGGTTCCTCTTTATCATCTACAAAACCTCTAGTAAAAATATGCGGTAGGTCCATGGTTGTAGGTTTGAGCTCCTGTTGGCACACAAAGCAACAGAGGAATCATGCACAATACGGCAACAAGGCCAGATCATTTTTTCCCTTAGATTATGTACAACTCAAGTGATTTTAATCACTACACAAACATTGTAAATCCCGTTTTTGGTAGATTAGACTCCATTTTGTGCAAGCCGAGGAGTCCTCGAGCTTGAGGAGTATTAGAAGTACCATCGTACCAATTTTCATAATTTTTAGACTTCGTTTGAGCCATCAAATAAGCCCTGGAACCTAATTTTTAACTAGGCCGGACACTAGGTCTGGACAGGGTCAAAAGCTAGTCAAAAACTATAAAAAGAGCTAGAGAGCTCATTTTTGGGGGGAGATTGTAATTGAAACGAACCTGTAAGAGCTTTTGAAAGTATTCTAAAGAACTCCATTGATTCTCTCTCTCTTTGTCTTGCCGTGTGTGCGCGTGTGTGTGTATGTGTGTGCATCCTTGTGTGCTTCTCACTCACGCACTTGTGCCGTCACTTGCTCGAGGTCTTCATACCATCCTCACGTCTTCCCGGATTGACATTAAAGGAGGTGCTACTCATCACTGAGCTACACCAAATTTTGGCGCCGTTGCCGGGGATCGAGCTTTGAGGACGAGCGTGTGATGGTAAGACGTAGAGTTGACGCGTTGGAGTTGTAGGTATTTTCTTCACTCTCATCGATTTTCTTTTACTTTCTTCACCATCATCATCATCACCATCTCCCACGTCCATCTCCATCATCGCGAAAATTTCAGTTTTTTGACTATATCCCCACCTCCACCTCATTTCCCTCATTTCACTTGTGAGAGAGAGCGAGAGAGCGAACTTGCATGTGCTGTTTTTGCATGTTTTCTGAGCTATTTTGCAGGTTTTTTGCTGTACCATCATCCCCAGCAGTGTGCGCAGGTACGACAGGCCCTGCACAGGTCCCGGGACGACAGTCTCTGTCTATCGCGACAGACAGAAAATCTTAACATTTTGTGAATGCATGATTACCACTGTAACCTACACCTTGTGGGCACTCTAGATCACTAGAAGTTTTTCAAAAATTTGCATTTTTTCAGTCTATCGCGACAGACACCGTCTATCGCGACAGACACCGTCTATCGCGACAGACACCGTCTATCGCGACAGACAGAATCCCACGATAGACACCGTCTATCGCGACAGACACCGTCTATCGCGACAGACACCGTCTATCGCGACAGACAGAATCCCACGATAGACACCGTCTATCGCGACAGACACCGTCTATCGCGACAGACACCGTCTATCGCGACAGACAGAATCCCACGATAGACACCGTCTATCGCGACAGACACCGTCTATCGCGACAGACACCGTCTATCGCGACAGACAGAATCCCACGATAGACACCGTCTATCGCGACAGACACCGTCTATCGCGACAGACACCGTCTATCGCGACAGACAGAATCCCACGATAGACACCATCTATCGCGACAGACACCGTCTATCGCGACAGACACCGTCTATCGCGACAGACACCGTCTATCGCGACAGACAGAATCCCACGATAGACACCGTCTATCGCGACAGACACCGTCTATCGCGACAGACACCGTCTATCGCGACAGACAGAATCCCACGATAGACACCGTCTATCGCGACAGACAGAATCCCACGATAGACACCGTCTATCGCGACAGACACCGTCTATCGCGACAGACAGCCCCCACGATAGATTGTGTCTATCGCGACAGACACCGTCTATCGCGATAGACAGGCATTTTCGGCAAAAAATTAAGGAGTGAATTTTTGGAAATTTAGGCTAAATTTTGGGCATATTTGCACTTTCATGTACTCATCTACTTACAAAGGCCTTAGAAAATGCTTTAAAACCCTCGAAAGGCTCTGTTTGTCTAGTAACCCCCTAAACCCTGAACGGTCATAACTTTTTCATACGAAATCCATTTTCTGAGCTCTAGGGCTTGTCGGAAAGCTCGTGACATATACTACACGCCCTCAACTGTTTTTTATAAGAATAATGCGTTGATTTTCAGATAGGATATTTGGAAATCGACATACTGAGGGGTAGGAACACCAAGGGAGCTCTAGAGTAAATTTCTAACAATGCAAAAGGGGGAATAAGGGTCATTAAAAAAGTGTCTGAAATAAATTGTCTGTCAATTGAAAAGTCTACTTGGAGCTAATCTTGAGATTTATGCAGGCCTATTGAGAAGCAATTGAGAGTATCCAAGCAAGGGTGTGGCACACGCTTGAGAATCAACTTCTCGAGCACTACAGAGCAAGGTTCGGCAAGAAAGGTCGGAATATTCTCAACTCCTCTTCGTCAATTCCTAGCCTAGGCTAAGAGCGATTAAAAGTAGGAGTAAGTCAAGGCGACGATAGGCCACTATCAAGTTGAAGACTACCTAAAAACTCAAGTTCAAGCTAAAAACTTAATCTCTGTACTGTCGACAACATAAAGGAAAGAACCTAACGTGGAACGATCAACCTGAGAGTACGAAGAACATTCAAGTATTCCTGACGACGTAATAGCAGACAAGACTTTAAACACGAGGAATAACTAAAAAGAATCAAGTGACTGGTACCAATTGATCGGCAACGAGGTTGTACTCTGGAAAAAAATTGGGCTAATCAGTTAGGCATATGAACCTTAGATCAGGACGACACCTAGCAAGAGAAAGACAAAGCCTTAGGTCTTCAGAGGCTAGTGTCAACCACACTGCAAGGTCTTGGGCCCAGCAGTTGAGTCGCCACTCTCATTACCCTAGCTCTGATACCAGTGAGTCAGAGATGTCTCAAGGCATGGACAGACCTACGGGAAGTTCAGGTGTGCCTTATTTGTACAGGGTAGAAGGCCCTTACAAAACACAGTTGGAATACCATAGGACCAACCGATTAGGTGCTAGCATCTATGAGGATGGCCTAGGAAGATCTGTGGTCCAGATTAAAAACCCTGACCAATCCATAGGACTAGAGCACCCAGCTGTCAAATTTGAAAACGGTGCATACCTGGACAAGGAAGGAACCATATACGTAGTCACCAGTCATCCAGATAGGACAGATGAATTTGGAAATGTAATTTCAGAAGCGGACTTAGGTGACTTGGAACAAGGAAACATGGGAGTGGAACCTAGAACCCCTCGAGGTAAATCAGTTCTCACTAGGATTATCACGCCTGAGTGGGTTCCCCAAGATAACAAGTGCATAGATTTGCTTCTCAATCGAGAAACGGACGAAGCCTTTTGGAGGTATAAACCGGATCACCCAATTGATATAGGAACAATCATGATCTATGAGTTTAAGGATCCGGATAGCCCAGGCAGAGTGACCTACCTAGATCATGCTTCAGAACGGATCTTTGTGGTGACAGAAAATGATAGGCATGCTTACACTTGGAAGGGTGAATTTATTTTCCCCCAACCAAGATCAAATGTATCCTATGGTCACCCCGGGGCTGGAACTTCCCAAGCTCATGGTACGCAAAGAGACAGAAGTAGAGATAGACCAGAAGTAAGTTTTGCCAACCCAGTGGGCAGAGAAAGAACGAGAACAGAGACGAATAGGGTAGAACCTGAGATGCATAGAGCCCACAGGAACCAAAGAAATGTAGATGGATTCCCTCTGCCGAGGCCTAGAGAGCACACAAGAACTTTGAGGCCCACCCAGCTAGTTAAGTCCATGAAGAATTACTTTGACGGCACGGGAGATCCCTATGATCATGTGGCAGAGTTCAAGCAAGTCTTGAGAGCTGAACAAGTGGAAGATCTGTTCACACAGTACAATGCCTTCGGTCTAACCCTTAGGAACACGGCACTTACATGGTTTCAGCCATTAGATGAGCGTCAGTTCAGGAGCATAGACCAACTCCTAGAGGCATTCATTGTAGAGTTCTCCAAGAGTGGCATAAGACACAACACCTCCTCACTGATTCACAGCTTCAAGCAAACCCCTCAAGAGACTGTGAGGCTTGCAGGAAGAAGATTTAGACAATATCTTGAAAGGTGCCCTATTTCGGAGCTACCCACATCTACTAAACAAGTAGCCTTATTCCTTGATGGACTACTGAGTCCAAAATTGAGATCCTACGTGTATCTGAAAGACCCTAGGACCATAGAAGAGTGTGTACGTATATGCATTGACATTGAAGATAACCTAGGAGAAGAGCTAGAGCTGTCCAAAATTCACAAAGATTCAGACAGTGCATCTAGTCACTCTTCCATGCAATCCACATCAATTGAGGAACTCGCAGAGAAAGTGGCCCAGAAATTAGGAGTAACTAGCAAACAAATCCCAAGGTTTGCCCCAGTGAAAAGATGCTATACATGCGGTGGTGACCACATGGCGAATGTTTGTCCCATTATGGCTCAACCCCAAGTGAATCCTAGTAGCCAGTACTGCACCATAGAACGGAGATACACCAACCACACCGCACAAGATTGCCCATACAACAAGCAGGCGGTTAGGCAACCCTACCCTCAGCCCTACCAACAAGGCAGATACCAGAACCAATACCCTCCACAACCATATGGCAGGCCACAACAAAATTTCCAACCTCAATATCAAAACCAACAAAGGCCTCAGCCTGTGCTAGCACAACAACCCCCAGCCCCAGCTAATGTGATCCCGGTAAAGTATACTGCTGCAGAAGAGAACCTGAATAGAGCTATAGTCCCAGTAACACCCTTGATCTCTGAAAATGACCCAAGTGATCATAGCTTTGATTCTACCCATGTTGATAGCCCCCAGGCCTACTACATGCAGTCTCCTGAGCATGGTGAGTCCTACTATGGTGAAGAGCCAAACGAACCTAGTTGGGAGTCAGATTACACGAACGTCATGTATGCAAACCCCAATTCTAGGCCTCAACCGAGACAGGTACGACCACCAATTCCTAGAGGACCATGCTACCGATGTCAGGGGGATCACTTCATTCGCGATTGTCCCTTGCCTCCGCCCACACAACCTCAGTCCGTGACTATCCAAGGCTTTTGCCAAGACTGCGGAAAAGAGCATCTCTTACGAGATTGCCCTAAGAACCCCAATAGCATGCCTAAAATCACCCCTATCAACGTTGTTGGGTTAGTGGTAGAATCCTCAGGAAGTGTCACTTCCACTGCACCAGTGCAGGTAGTCACTAGGGCTCAGGCATTGCAGCAAAACCAAGGGGTAGGCCAGGAAAAGAGCCTAGATGCTAGCGATACTGAGAGCCAAAATAAAAAGAGAACAAGAGCTTGGAAAGATAGCCGCGAACGCATGAAAAGGCAATGGGCAAAGAAGATGAGTGAACTTGAGGAAAGTCTACGAGAAACCAAGGCTAAAATCATAGAGATCACGTCTCAACCGCACTCTCACACATTCCCACCGCTACCATCCCCATCACCCTCCATCCCTTCACCCTCTAAGACAGCCCACGCAACCCACCCGCCACCCCAAACAGGATCAGTATTAGCTGATCCCACTCCCGAAGACTTAGACATGATGCTTAAGGCATATCAGGCCAGAATCCAAGAAGGGCCAAACGTCACGGATCATGACAAGTGCTATCCTAGAGCTGACCTAGAGATAGAAAGAACAAAACTATGCGCGAAAATGGTCGCATTGGCTCAGACTATGTTTGAAGCCAGTCGCCTTTTCAACTACTCAGGCTCAGCCAAAACGCAATTACACTTGGATGGATTCCTAGAGAAGTTAGAGAGGATAATTGCAAGATCTGACAAGGAAGAAAAAAATCAAGACCAAGAAAAAGCAAGCAAAAACAGGAATCATTCCCAATCAGAAGTGTATGTGGCCAAGGCCCCAAAACCGGACCACTTCCCCTCCTTAGAAAGAATAGAGAGGCCAATAGCACAGCCAGAAAAGGAACCTACCCCTCAAAGAAAGGAAAGGGCAAGAGAACGGGTGAGCCAGCCTCTTCAGGAAGCCCGTGGGCCTCCTCAAGAAGCTTATCTTCCCCCCCAAAAGGCAGATGAGCCTCCCTCGAAAGCTCAAGTACCTCCACAGGTTGCCTCCATTCCTTCTCAGGGGATGTGTGAGCCTGTTCGGAAAAGTAATAGAATAAGTAATCCTCCCCAAGAAGCTTGTGCTCCAGCCATTTGCGAGAACGAGGAGAGAATCAACAATAGAATCAGCCCTCCTTCACAGGTTGCTTATGCGCCCAATTCTACGGAGCCAGACACTTCTTCTTCTATGAATCGGTTTGCACCAGACTTCCTACGAGAGATTCAAGAAGACAAGTGGGATAACGAAAGCGAGGTCGCCCCTCCTTTTGAACTTGTGGATGATGCACACGACCAATTCCCACAAGACATCCCATCTATTTACGGGGAGCATGAGAGTGTTCAGTCTCACGAGAGATTAGACTTTGAGTCGAATTCCATACAAGAGCTACCCCACTTCACAGGCCCTTGGGAAGCAAAGTCCACATGTATGAGAGCACCCACAGTCATGGTAAGGAACGACGACTCAGTCATACCTAGGAACACAGAGGTAGTGAAGAACACTAACGTGCAATGTAATCTCAAGTTAGAAGAGCTACTCAAGGTTAGACCTGAATTATGGAAACATGTAGCCAAACAAGTACCAGAGATAGCAAAACCTCGTTCCCAGGTAGGATCCCATAGGACAGTGCCAGAAATTCCCTTGGATAAGATAGGGGATATGTGTGAAGGCGAAGAAGGGAACACCTATCTTCCCATCACCTACCAAGAGTACACCACCAAGGCAATTTTAGACTCAGGTGCAGGAGTTGCAATTGCCACTACTTCCCTTTGGAAGCGTTGGGGCAAGCCGGCACTCAGGCCGACGAGAATGAAATTGCAAATGGCCGATGGTCACATAGAGAGACCCCTAGGATTGCTGGAAGGAATAACTCTCACCACTTGTGGTGTTGAGTTTGAGCATAGCTTTGCTATATGTGACTTCAGCAAAAATCATGCTTATGAGATGATTTTAGGAAGACCATTTATGCGACAGTTGCAAGTGGTACAGGATTGGGGAACCAACTCCTTGTATTTGCAACACTTGGGTGTTACGACCAAAGTCAATCTCAAGGATTATTCTCATAGAGATGTCCCTCCTATCCAGTGGAATCCCATCCATAGAGCTAAAGATGACACAGAATCTGTGCATTCCATAGAATCTGGATCCTCATGGATGCATGAAGACACCCACTTATGGATGTGCAAGGTAGCAGTAGAGGAAGAGAAGAGAGAAAAGGCCAGAGAGGTAGGTGCGAAAGAAACCCATAGATCAATCCAAGACCCAGCCTATGCACCTGTAGTTTTTCCAGACGAAGAATTTGAACCTCACGGTTGGGCAGAAATCTTAGCAACAATGGACGTAGCCATCAACGAAGAACAATGGACACCTCACTGTGATGAGGATGGCTATGATATTTCAGTCTTCTCCATAGAACCAATCATGGGAGAGGCAGTCCTAGAAGAATGCGAACCTAGCCCTGATGCATTTGAGGATGCAAGTGACTCCGATCTAGAGTCAATCATTATGGACCCACCATTTGCATCAGATGAAGAATATTTCCATGAAGTGGAATTTCAACCCCAGAGGCATGGAGAGGTTACAAATGATGTAAGATTAGCAACACATATGACCCCGAAGGAAGAAGGAAAGAAACGAAAGAAGAAAGAAGTCTCACCAGAAGAGGAAGAATCTTTGTTTGAGGTCCCCGAAAATTTTAAGAAGTATGAGATAGATGACAGGAGAGTCATGATAAGAATGCCTAAACGAGAGGCACAATCAGGAGAGGCCTATGATAACAAAGAAACTACCAAGAAAATCGTAGTGGCCCTAGAAGAAGGAGAGGAGAGATGCACGTATATAGGCCATGACCTGACAGAAGAAGAAGAGCACGAATTGATTGCCTTGCTAAGAGAATACAGAGATGTATTCGCTTGGAGTTACAAGGATTTGAAAGGGGTTGACCCAGACATATGCTCGCACACCATCCCCATGACTTCAGATGCTAAACCCTCTAAGCAAAAGCCTTATACATATAACGATAATTACGCAGCTAAGATCAAAGAAGAGATAGATAGATTGGTCAAAGCTGGATTTATCTATGAAATTGAGCACACTGAATGGGTATCCCCCATCGTAGTGGTGCCCAA
The DNA here is from genome assembly GCA_020310875.1 of Ceratopteris richardii. Lineage (NCBI taxonomy): Eukaryota > Viridiplantae > Streptophyta > Polypodiopsida > Polypodiales > Pteridaceae > Ceratopteris > Ceratopteris richardii. Next base: position 159,006,712 of record CM035409.1, read on the forward strand.
GAAGAATGGCAAGCTGCGTGTGTGCATTAACTTGAAAAAGGTTAATGCCGCCACGATTCGAGATAACTATCCGCTTCCCATCACAGAACATCTCTTAGAAAGAGTGGCAGGCAAGGAAGTGTACAGCTTCCTTGATGGATTTTCGGGCTACAATCAAGTAGCCATAGCTCCAGAGGATCAGCATAAGACAGCCTTTGCCACAGAATGGGGCATTTTTGCTTTTAGAGTAATGCCATTTGGGCTTACCAACGCACCAGCTACCTTCCAGAGACTGATGTGCCATGTGTTTAAGGAGTTCCTAAGGAAGAGTTTAGAAGTCTATGTTGATGATCTTTGTGCTCATTCCAACGTTAGGCAAACTCATATTCCTGAACTCAGACAAATCTTTGACAAATGTAGAGAATATCAAGTCTGCCTAAACCCAGAAAAGTGTGTTTTTATGGTCAGGCAAGGCAAGATTCTAGGACACATAGTGTCAAAGAATGGCATATCTACTGACGAGGAGAAAGTGAGAGCCATAGCAGAGCTACCTAGGCCAAAGAATGTCAAGGAAGTACAAGCTTTCATGGGGCATTGTGGTTATTATCGACGATTTATACACATGTACGCTGTCATTGCAAAGCCCATGTACGGACTTCTGACAAACTTTGAATGGACGGATGAATGTGAGAATTCCTTCCAAGAGCTTAAACGAAGATTATGTTCAGCGCCAATCTTGACCACACCAGATTGGAATAAGCCATTCCATGTTCATGTGGATGCATCCAATTATGCTATTGGATGTGTGCTCGCACAACCTACTGGTGAAGGTAATATGGATCTTCCAATTGCCTATGCCAGTAGACAATTGAATGCGGCTGAACGAAATTATACCACTACTGAACGAGAAGGATTAGGCATGGTATATGCAGTTAAAAAGTTTAGACATTATTTGCTTGCAAATAAGTTTAAATTTTTTACGGACCATCAGGCATTGTTGTACTTAGTAAACAAGCCATGCAATACGGGAAGATTAGTAAGATGGTTTCTCCTGCTAATGGAATATGATTTTGAGGTTGTGGTAAGAAAAGGTAGAACTCATTTGAGAGCTGATCATCTCTCTAGGCTCACATCGGGAGAAGCCCCACAAGGAGTGTCAGATGACCTTCCTGATGCTTACTTGTTTAATTTGGAAGTTGTGCCGCAGTGGGCTAAGCCTTTGGTACCAGTCTTGACATACGGGCCTAACCATCCAGTGGTGAACACACGGAATAGAGAGGTTGTAAAAGCCCAAAAGTATCACATCATGGCCGGAAGCATGTACAAGCACACAGATCAAGGGATCTTGGCTTGTTGCGTAGAAGAGGATGAGTACGCTAAATGGTTGCAATTAGCACATGTAGGTGCATTAGAGCAACACCATTCAAAGCAAAGAACTTTGCAGACTCTAAAGAGATTCGGAGTGCATTGGCCAACTATGGAAGCTGATGTCCAAAAGTTGTGCAAAGAATGCCCAATCTGTTGCACTAAACCACCTGTGGAACATGCCACTCTCTATCAAGTATCCATTGTGCCAGATTGGAGTGAACCTCTAGTATCATTCTTGCGGACAAACACATTCCCCCCAGACATGACTCTAGCTAGGAAAAGGAGTTTAGAACAAGAAGCCCTGGATTATTCACTCATAGGTGATAATCTATATAAGCGCGGTAAAGATGGTTACTTGAGATTATGTGTCCATGAGAGTGAATATCTTAAGATCTTAGAAACTGCTCACCAAGGTGTAGCAGGAGGACACTTTGGACCAGATCGGGTGATCAAGGCAATATTATTTGCGGGCTTTTGGTGGCCTACACTTCACATGGATGCACATACCTATGTGAAACGGTGTGATATCTGTCAAAGGACTCAGTATCCTATACGTAAAGATGAGATGCCACTGAAACCTATGATGGGTGGACGTGCATTCTCTAAGTGGGGAATAGACTTCGTAGGTCCTATTAATCCCCCAGCTAAGGGTTCTCATGCGGAATACATCATTGTGGCAACAGATTATCTCACCAAGTGGGTAGAGGTAAAAGCTGCAACCAAGAACGATGCTCAAACAACTGCCAAATTCTTGTTTGAGAATGTATTCACACGATACGGGCTACCTATAGAGCTTGTAAGTGATAGAGGCACTCATTTCTTGAACGAAGTGATTGAAAATCTACTCCAAGAATTCTTGGTGATACACAAGAAGTCTGCCCCTTATCACCCTCAAGCTAATGGACAAGCTGAGAGTACTAATAAGATTTTATGCAATGTACTGACGAAATTAGTGAACACTAAACGCTCTGACTGGGACAAACAGCTACACCATGCTGTTTGGGCATACCGAGTTGCCTACAAAACGGTACTCCAAGCCACCCCCTTTCAGATGGTATTTGGCCAAAACGCTGTGTTACCCTTGGACTTCCTGATCCCTACATTGAGAGTAGCACAAGAGCACGAATGGACAGGTCATGAGCTCTCCTCTAGGATCTTTGACCTTGAACGATTAGGAGAAACAAGACTGAGAGCCGCTGCAGGGATATACGCAGCCAAGAAGAGACAGAAGGCATACTTTGATGCCCACGTGAAGGATAAAGGCTTGAAAGCAGGAGATCTAGTCTTAGTCTATACACTAAAACAACACGCGAGGAAGCTAGAAAAGAGAGGCTACGGACCTATGATCATCAATAGGATCTCCACGAGCGGAGCAGTACAATTGGCCACATTAGAGGGTGATGTTCTCCCAAATTATATTAGCGGGTGCAGAGTCAAGTTGTATCAGGAACCCCTCACGGAGGAAATGCTCAGTCGACTCAACACTGCTAAGAAACGCAAAGAGGAAGAAAAGCGAGTTCGAGAAGAAGCTCAAGCTGAAGCTTTAGAACGCATCAGAAGGATGAAATTACGAAGGCAAGGTAGAGATCAGCCTGGAGCGAATGACTATGCAGACCAAGGATTTCCTATGGCCATGTGTGAAGTCGCGGGAACAAGCTCGCATAGGATAATTGATAGACGTCCTTTCGTAACCTTAGATATAGGACATGGAAAGAGTGCAAGGACCGTAAGAGCCTTGATTGACTCAGGAGCAGCCACTAGTGCTGTTAGAATGTCTTACTGTCAAGAGTTACAGTTAACTGTCAATCCTGTGGAGGCATATCTTATAGGATTGGGAGGCGTGGAAACCCCTTGCATGGGCGAGGTGGAACTTCCCCTCTACATTCATGATGAAGCAATGACAGTTAAAGTACTGGTGTGTCAAGATGAAGATCTCACTGAACCTCTAGTCTTGGGTCAAGATTGGATCTATGACCAAGCAATTAACTTAAACCTAAGAAGTGGACTTCTCCAGGTTTGGGTCAATCATAGTCGAGTTACAGTAGAATTAGACAATGGAACACTCAAGGAACTAGGAAAGGCACAGACTCCTGGTCCTTCCAGGGGTACACATGAAGATGACCATGCTGTTCTTGTTCAAAACCCTGTATTGCAGAGGAATGACATTTGCAAACGAGGAGTCAGGGATACAACGGATCTCCCTTCTTTTCCAAAGGCCCGAAGGAGGCAGCAACCAAAGGCGGATCACAAGCAGAAGAGGCATAGTACTACCTATGTCCGAGATCAAAAGTACCTGCGCAGCAGAATGCCCCAGAAACTCAACCAGGTGTGGGTGCGGAAAGGCGAACGACCAGCTGCACCACCGTCAACTACACGGACAAGGCTTCTTATTAGTAACCAACAACACAACGCTAAAAAGAAGTCTTTCAGAAATTCTTCTGCTAAAGTAAAATCTATTTGGGTGCCCAAGAAGTCGATGAAGGCAAGCCCACAATCTAGACAAATTTGGGTGCCTAAGGCTTGCTTGAGGGCACAAGTAGTTACGCCAAGGCCACAACCTATGCAGCATCACCCAACTATGAGTACAACCAGAATTTCCTCGTGCTCAACACTTAGGAACACACCAAGACCCAGGAGCATGCATGTAATCACTTATAAGTGGGTCCCTAAAAGGCCCCACTCCCAAACAGCGACACCGACACAGCTCTCTGGTGTCTCTACAAAACCGAAAGCAAAGCCCATCCACTGCATTTGGCAGTCTAAGATCTGTAATAAACCCCCCGACCCAGATTTGTAAATTCACCCCACTTACTAACGGCATTAGTCTCCTAGGAATACACAAACGTTAACTACACTCACTGTCTTAGTGCACTTACTAACCACTAACTCACCATCTACCTCATGTTAATGTTGTAACGGGGACAATAACGGATTTATTTTGTCCATTACGATGTTAACACATGATTCTATATTCTCACAGAATCAGAAAGCAAGAAGAGAAATGGCAGAAGCGACAGGTTCGGGCTCCCAAGCAGGGATACTTACTGCAGGAATTGATGTGGATAGCCTACCTGTGGACGTGCCTCCGACTGAACGACCAGTGGAGATGCAACACCTTCAGCAACTCCCGGTGCCGGATCCACCTACAGGCATCACGGAAAGAGTTCATGCAAATTCTCATTGGTTCAATGGCATGCCCGGTCCATTAGGTGAGGCCAAGTATATCTGGGAGTCTAAATGCGAGTATGACAGATCATGGGTGCGATTCCAATTTTTCTCCAAAGAGTTCGAGACTTTACAGAACACAGAAGATCTACAGATCATATGGCAACGAGCAGGATTGGCGGAATATTTTGAAGCCCCACTACCTAAACCCGATCTCCTCCGATGTTACTATTTGGTCTCCACATTACAAGCTAATGAAGATAAGGACCAACCCGGATCATTTGTTCTCCCTTCATTGCTGGGCAACAACGAGTTGAAGAGGTTTGAGCTTACTGTGGAGTTGGTAAGTGATGCTTTAAATATGCATGGCACGCATGTACCCTCAGAAAAGGATGCTCTCGTTCCCACCAACATGAAGGACAGGAAAGTAGTGAAGCTGAAAGACATGGCAGCACTCACCCCAAATGTGTCCATCCCTCTCCGAATGTGCATGCAACACTTCGCCTTCCCCGGTCAAGACCGATTCACGCAACCACACAAGAAGATCTGGTTTGCTCTCTACCTGGCGGCAGCAGGTGCGTTACCTATTAAGCTACCAGTGTGGATTATGGATCAGTTGTATGAAGCAAACAAACGGGCATCTAGGAAATTAGTGGTGAACGGATGCTGCGCACTCACACGCATCATTTATCGATGCTTGGCATATGATGTCCCCATTGAGCGTGCCTTAACTTGTGCACAATTACAAATGTTTAAAAGGCTCAAGACATCCACACATCAGTCCAAGCGCATGAGGGGCGCGATCCCTTGTGTCCAAACAAGGGAAGTCCTGACTACTCCGGAGGCATCACCATTAAGAGAGGGCACTGTACCCCCCTTTACCATTAGGATACCCAGGTCGGAATCTGACACTACGGCACAACCTACCCCATCGGCTCCTCCTGTTACACCTGAATTCGAATTTGCTGCCACTGGAGAGGCTGAAGGACTGGACCCCCAGGATTTCGAAGCATTCCTACAAAGCACACAATTCTCTGATGTGGAGTTTTATTCAGAGGCAGAGGAGCAGGGCACATCCTCACGAAGAAGACGAAGGTCTACAGACGGTAGACATGTCCATTGGAGTGACGCTCAGCAAAGTCAACAACACGGACACCCGGAAGAAGAAGAAGCGTATGAAGAAGAGACCACTGAAGCCCCAGCATATACAGCAGAACTCCGAAGGCTGTATCAGATTATGGAAAGAGTACGATCGCAGCAATTACTCACTGAACAGAGCAGCAGAGTACTTATGACTCAGTTGTTGGAAGAAGCGGGAGTTGACTCAGAGTACAGGGAAGGTCTCTTATTAATGGCAGAAACATATGGAGTTGTAGAAGCTGTGCGCACTGCCATTCAGAGGCCTTCAGTTCAATATGACCCACGAAGGTTCCAGACACGACCTCGCCCAGGTAAAAATATACAAATTCCCGTTACAGTTGCAGAAGAGCCGACTACTACACCTGAAACTATCAGAACAACCTCCCAGACAGCTAGCCAACAGCACCCAGCCACCCATGAGGAGTCCACCGAACCACTACCACCTACTCCCCCGCCATCACCTCCTAGAGGAGAAACAGTAGAAACCACATCGACTAATCAACCCACCGACCCCACCTTCATCTTCCGTACTCCGATCTCCAATGCCACCCTATTCTCTACCACTGATAATCCTATCTTCGAAGGCAACCCCAACACTACACAATCCGCCGAACCCCTCCTAGACCCTGCCCTAGGGCAACCATCCCCAACGCCCTCAGCCACGGGTCATCCTGACCCTAGATCCACATTCATGGGCTTCCCTGCTACCACGCAACCCTTTCAGCCCTCCTCAACTTTACGACCCCAACCCCCGATATCCCTCTCTCCATTTCTACAATCCCTCCAGGACATCTTTGCTAGGGCTTTTCAACCAGGCCCTCAACCATTCCCTGTCTTTTCAGCTCCTCCCCCCACTTCACATCTATTCACCACTTCCACACACACACCACCTACCATACCAGTGTATATGGCAGGTCCCACACTAACACCCACTCCTGAAGGAATGGACATTTCACCACCCACGGCACCTCCACCCACGGGTTCACCTCCTCCCATTCCCCCTCCACCAATTACACCCACACACACAACTTTCGTAGACACATCATTCACTGTCTCCCTTCCCCAATTCCCTTCCCATGCATCTTCCACGGTAAACACCCCCCACTCATCTATAGGTAATGCATTGGACACCATGTTGGCTTGTATATCAAATTTAAGAACAGATTACATTCAGCTTCAGCAACAAAACGCACGCCTGCAAGAGCACTCAGCGACACTACAGCTCCGCCTTGCGGTACTAGAGGAGGAGAACACTCGCCTCCACACACAGTTCCACACCCTACAAGAAGCCCACAATATATTGGAAGTACAGCTACAGAACGTAGATCAGGAAGCAGTGCAGGTGGTAGAAGGTCACCTACGGACACAACTGGAACGCAACTCAAAACTTCAGCGCAATATGGCGCTACTTAAACGCCATCTTGCGGCTGCGCAGGAAGAGAATAGACGCCTGCAATTACAAAATCAAGAGAACCTGGAAGCAGCTATTGAGAGCACACCGGGGGCACCCATCAGCCCATCCAAGTTTCAAGCAGTGACCCCCGATAACATCAAGATTATATTGGAAGATTATGCCATGCTACTCGAAGCACATGATAAGCTATCGGAGGAGCTAGGACAACTGAAGCAGGAACACCAACAAGGCCCAACAGCTGCCCCTCCAACCACCCCCTCTGCAGCTTCGCTTCCCTCCGACGCAGAGGCCATAAAAGATCTCCAGCAACAGGTAACTGAATTGCAGACACGCCTACTACAATATGAGAGGCCATCTTCCCCTCCGGAGGCTCCCACGGACGAAGAAGTTGTGCAAATTCCTGTGGAACAAACGTTTGATGAAGAATATGATCCGCAACCATTCCCAGGAGGCCAACAAACAGAAGAAGCGCAGGACACGTTCGAGGCACCACGGCCGCCATGGTTACGACAAGTGGAGGAAATAGGGACCTCGCATGAAGAGCGCACTGTAGTGCAAAATCAGGCTATGAGGGTCATAGAGGAGACTGTTTTACAGTCAGATTACTTCAAGAACTTGTCATCGAGACGCCTGATCCTCTCATCGGAACTCCAGTACAGGCCATATTACATTCTCCTGGCTGATTATAATGCTGAAATACAAAGAGTCACGGGTCAGATTCCTACTTTTGCGACCCAATTTCAACCCGAAGACCTTCCTCCAGAGGTGCGAAAAGGCAAGATTCGTCAACCAACATGGCGGCAGAAACTTTTAGAGACTTATCCAGAAATGCTACGCACATGGAACAGCGCGCCGCTGCACCTCCTGTACAACCCATGCTACGGTCCAGTCCCCCGACGCAGGTCGTGGAAGGCATTTAATATCAAGGTACAGAACAATGCGCAATGCAAGGAATGGCTGAACTACCCGTACATCGCGCCACCACAAGGACCACCATCGGTAGCATATATGATGGGGACCATTCGCCACTAGATGCCGCGCTTGAAGCCCATGCAAGATGTAGCAGCGCAAATGATGCTTAAAATTTTAGATATGATGCAAGTAGTGCTGAAGACCTTTAGAAATGCAGCCGCACCACAGGTACGTCTTCCGGGGTTTAGCAATGGAAATTACGACTTGGTGTATGACATGAGCACCACCCCCAGTATCCGTGTGGCTTACGCTTGGCATGCACGCATCAAGTACCTCCCCGCCTGCTACAAACAGACCTTCGAAGAAATGTTCAGATCAGGTTTTTGGGAGTACCACTCGGAGATTTTCGCACCAAAGCCGACACATCTACTTCAACTGTTTGCTTGTGAACAAGCAATGTATTCAGAGTACTACACCACCCCGCAACCAGAAACCCCCGGTGCAATAAATTGGGAGGCATTGGAAGCCGATCTAGCCAGAGGCTTAAGGATAGGAGAACATGAACTGGCCACCAATGTCATCCAATATTACATCGACCACCCGCGCGAACAAAGGTCTGTCAGGGGCGACAGACGCTAGGAAGGGGGGAGTGTTGGCACACAAAGCAACAGAGGAATCATGCACAATACGGCAACAAGGCCAGATCATTTTTTCCCTTAGATTATGTACAACTCAAGTGATTTTAATCACTACACAAACATTGTAAATCCCGTTTTTGGTAGATTAGACTCCATTTTGTGCAAGCCGAGGAGTCCTTGAGCTTGAGGAGTATTAGAAGTACCATCGTACCAATTTTCATAATTTTTAGACTTCGTTTGAGCCATCAAATAAGCCCTGGAACCTAATTTTTAACTAGGCCGGACACTAGGTCTGGACAGGGTCAAAAGCTAGTCAAAAACTATAAAAAGAGCTAGAGAGCTCATTTTTGGGGGGAGATTGTAATTGAAACGAACCTGTAAGAGCTTTTGAAAGTATTCTAAAGAACTCCATTGATTCTCTCTCTCTTTGTCTTGCCGTGTGTGCGCGTGTGTGTGTATGTGTGTGCATCCTTGTGTGCTTCTCACTCACGCACTTGTGCCGTCACTTGCTCGAGGTCTTCATACCATCCTCACGTCTTCCCGGATTGACATTAAAGGAGGTGCTACTCATCACTGAGCTACAGCTCCTCACTAACAAAAAAAAGGTTATTTTAACATAGGACAAATATTTTCTTCTCATCTTCCTCTTCCTGTTTAATTACTTGATTAATTGCATTGTGTCATCTAAAAAGTGCCCTACATCATCAACAACAACCATGAAACCCTCTAGACACTTTAGAAAGGCCTCATCTCCTTTATGCATAGAGAAAAGTAGGTCATAGGGGACCCGTTTATATTGATTTGTTAGAATATCTGTGGAGTATCATAAGATATAGGACTCCAAAAAATAATTAATCTTCTTGAGCACATCAGAGTTCATGATTAGCATCCCTGCAAGATTAGGGACTCTACAAACTAGGCCATGCAAATCTATACAACCTTTGTGGTTAGTCTGTATTATCCAAGAGCTCCATGAGATCTCAAGGAGATTTGATGGGTTGCAAGTGGTAGCAACCATTGTGTGTGGGGGTAGTATTCTATTGGCTTAAAAGATTTTCTAGCTCTTTGTGAGTGAAAATGTGAGAAATGAGCACATAGAACCCGTTTTTATAGTAGTTTCAAGTTTTTATAGTGACTAGGCCCAATTTTAAAAGCACATAATAAAATAGTGAAAGTTAAAAAATTGCGTTTTGGTGATAAAATGATGCACAAAACACCAAATGATATGAATATATTTTTGCATCAAAGCAAATGTATAAACATAACATAACAAAAAACAACATGAGAAACCACATTTCAAAGTAATGAACATAAACCTTGGACATTCCAAAAGTTTTCAAATTAACATTGCAAATAAGAAGGTATATACAATATCTAACATGCATTGTTTATCATACTTTATAAAAGTTTCTTGCAAGTGCAAAAACCATGAGGTACAATGACTAGGACCTTAGAAGTGACATCATTAGGTTTCACAAGAACTATGACAATAAGAGTAAGGATTTTCATTTTGTATTCCAATCTTCTTCCCACTTATATTCAATTTACAACAAAAATGAAGTTATAAAACTAAAATAAGCAATAATGGAAAGATTACTTTTACAAAAGCACAAAACATTTTTTACCTTATGTCCTTGTACTTCGAATTAAATGGATTTAGTCCCTCAAACCCCATAATCACCAAGTGTTCTTTCCAATTAGCTAAGGTCCAATGATTATTCACTAAAATAATTTCTATTTCATTGTTGCGAAATTTTAAGCTTTATTTCAAATGAATGTAAAGATCCCTCTAGACTTGGAAATGGTATCCATTGGCCAGGTTTGCACATCCAACGATCATGCTAGAGTCTAATGTAAAATGAAGTACATTGTTTCAAATACCTAAATCATATACTTGTTGCATCTATTTTACAAATATATTTATCACCTTTTGCAATTCCTTCTATCAAACCCCAATTTTCACCTATAAGTCTCTTGGAATGAGAATCCTTGAAATAAATTTACAAAACAATGGATGGGAAAAGACTAGTGCAAACCAAGAGATCTAGATACTTTTGTGAATTTCAAAGGGCTATGCATATCCATTACCATCTTGTGCTTCAAAGATAATATGACCATATATCAGGTTTCGGCCACTCCAAGGTAAGAAGAGAATGTACTTCAATTCTAAGTGATTGTCCCCTTAATGTTGGATGCATTTACTTATAAGCCTATTGTTTTCAAACACAAGAACTCTTTGGTGTTTGAACAGAAGAGAGCTATTGGGATCTGAACATTGTCCCTACATAGGATAGAATGAATGGATGGGACATTTAAAGAAGAGAAATAATAGTGTAATGTCATTAACAGGATTGTTTCGTAAACATGGAGATTAGTTTTTGTTTTTATTTCTCTCCATCTTTGCTAGTCTACCTATCTCAAAACTTTCTCTTTGCCCATTTTCCTATAGTCTCTCATAAACCTACAATTCCAAGCTATAGAAACTAGTCTCCTAGCTCAAGACACAAAGGTAGCTAAGTTTGGAGATGGGGTGTGGGTGGGGTCATTATAAAAGGGAGGAAATTTGCATTATAAATGGGGAATCAAAAGATAATGTGTGTGTGTGAGAGAGAGAAAGAGAAAGAAAGAAGGAGACAGAGAGAGAGAGAGAGCAAGCGAGAGAGAGAGAGAGAGTTTGAATCCAACTGTTTCAAAACAAATAAAAGTTTTCTTGTTGGTTTTCTATACACATGACTCAAATGAGAGTTACTCTTCACAGTTTTCCATGCTTATCAGAAGTAGGAGACATATCTATTGAGGTCTTAGCTACTTCTAAAAGGTGAGTCCACAAGAATATGAAGCACATGTCACTACAAGAATAATGGGCATGTAGTAGTACCCCCAATTGCAAAAAAACCGGGGACTATCAGTTATGCAATGCCCACGAAGAAGAATAAAAAAATAAATTGAGAGTGTTGCATAAGTCATGTCTAACATCGCTTATACGGCGCTCATAATCAACATCGCTACAAGTGGCAAAGCCTCATGATGCTTGTAGGGACGGTGGCAGAATGGCTGCAATGCTTTAGCGTCGCATAAGCAATGCTAAAGGAATTGAAAAAAAAATTGATTTCTCTCGGCACATTTGTGTGGGGACCAAGTGAGAGTGAACAAGCAAACTACCGAACGAAGGAGAGAGCCATCGAGAGAGCAACTGAGCAAAGGTACACATAAATATACACACACATACATACACACATATGCATACACACATGCACATACATACACACATATGCATACACACGCATATATACACATACACACACATATGCATGCACACATATACACACTATTGGAGGAGATGGTGGATAGTGACAAGAGATGGATTGGTGTAGCTAAAACCTACTTCACACTTGCTACAAGTGATCGTGGAGAGTGTTGTGAATCTCTTTAGCTAGGTAATAAGCATACATAATCACATATGTTGCTTGGAACATGATCCACTAATGGTAGGATCAAAATAGATAGGTAGGAATATAATTCAAGGTCCAAAACTTGCAATTTTGGTTGATACACATACTTAGTGTTTTGAACCATTCTCTAAGTATAGTAGCAATTGACTAAATTCCTTTTGGGGGACTCTAGTTAGCTTAACAAGCTACCAATCAAGAGTGATATCATAAAAAATGATGGACTATATGTAGAGAAATATGTTTATCAAATCAACCAAGCATCCCAACATTTATGGGCCTTGATAATTAACAGACCAGTAAGCAAAGATGGATTAATATGTAACGATTGCGAGAAGCATTACTAATGAAAATTTGTAGGATTAAAATAGACAGTATGCAGGATCTAGCATGCTTTAAATCATACGAAATGATCAACTATAGAGTGAGAACAAGCTCTGACAAGATCAATATTCTCATGGAGTTATGACAGAGAAATGAGAATAAGTAAGGATCATGTATGTATTAAATCATGTAAAAGTACAATGCCATTGGCAATGAACATTGCTCAATGAGTGAGAAGTGAGTGAGCTATGAGGTGAGCTCCTCTTCTCAATGACGGTACATCAAAATAATCTCTGAATCCCGAGATAGATGTGGGCTTTTCATATCCTCTTTTTATAGTTATTGTTGGAGCCAAAGAATTTGAATTCAAATTCAAATCTCTACCTAAAAGTGAATGCTAAAGTAGAGGACTGATTCTCTCTTGATGCAACTACCAAATGATAGGAGATTATGTGCTTCCTAAGTCCTTGTGGGTATATTTCACTCTTACAAAAGTAAATGTGAAGTAGAATTACAAGAGATTGAACATATGAAGCCTTCCAAAGGTTATGCCATTAAGTTAAGCATAAGTGAGATGATCAAGTATGTAAGCTTGGGCTTAATTGCACCAACAACTCCCCCTCAAGCCTAGCATGCTTGGTCTTCATTGCTCCTTGATTTCTTGCAAACCAGTCATCAATTTGAACATGTTCATCTTTGTTCCATCCAATGCTTTGGTAAGTATATCTGCACATTGCAAATGAGTTGATACATAGGATAATTAGATATCCTTGCTAAGAAATTTCTCCCTTACATAATGATAGTGCACCTCAATGTGCTTGATCCTTGCATGGTATACAGGATTAGTAGCCAAATCAAGTGAACTAGTGTTATCTCCAAAGATAATTGGAGTGTAGGAATGCATCTCCAAACCTGCATATAATTGCTTAAGCCACATAGCTTCCCGAGTTGCATTTGACAAACCTCTATATTATACTTATGTGGAAGATAATGCCACAGTTGGTTGCTTCTTAGATGACCAAGATATGTTTTTTGAGCCTACAAAAGATAGGTACCTTGAAGTGCTTCTCCTATCATCCTTGGAGCCAACCCAATCTGCATCAGAATACATCTTTATATCTATGTCCGAAGTGAAGGAATAGAACAACCCCTCATTCATTGTACCTTCCAATTTGGGAAACCCAAGAGAGCCAAATCGTTCTTGTTTCTGAAGATCAACTTGGCCCACGAGGCCTTTCCATTGCACCAAGCCTTAATCATCCATTTGGCTGCCAGTTTGTTAGCCATGCACCCAATGTCCAGGATATCAAGTCCTCCACTATCTCTATGGCTGGTGCAGATGGACCATTTGAATTTAGGCACCCCCCCTTCTATTGTGATCGCCCGTCCACAAGAAGTTTCTACAAATACTATCCAATTTGGATAGATCTTGCTCTTTCGGTCTCCAACAAGAAAGGAAATAAATGGTAGAAGAGAGGAGGAATGTGTTGATAACCATAGCTCGACCAACAAGATTGATTTGCATACCTCTCCAATAGTTAAGCTTGTTTTCGAGTTTGGCCAGCACCCAATTCCACCGTTGTTCCATAGAGACGCCAAACCCCAAGGGAATCCCAAGAAGCCAAAAAATTTGGCCCTGCGGAATGATTTGACAGCCATGATCAATGAGAAGGTCAGGTTGAGACCCCACAATAGCTCTAAAGGCGGTCTTAGAGTGGTTGATAATGGATCTAGAGGCTTCACAAAAAGTAGCAAGACACCTTCAGAACGTCTCCAGGCTGGTACTATCATTGTGAACAAATGCGTTCATATCCTCGGCAAAAAGTCTCATGGTGATCTGACTGTGGTCGTGAGGCAAACGGAGGCCTTTGATATTACCAGCTTCCACCTGGTGCGCCACAAGCCTGCTAAGCCCCTCCGTGGCGATGGCAAAGAGAAGGGGAGCGAGTGGGCACCCTTGTCTGATAGATCTTCTAAGTTTGATCGCCTTTGAAAGTTTTCCGTTAATGTTAATTTGGGTCGATGCGTTTCCGAGAAGGGTCGCAATCATCTTGGTGAATTTCTGACTACATCCAAGATCTTGGAGCGACTGCAGAATATAGTCCCATTCTAGCCTGTCGTAGGCTTTATCAAAGTCGATATTGAGGAAGACCACATCTTGTTTAGACTCATTTGCAAATTCAAGACCTTCCCAAATATCAATAATGGTTTCCAAAATTGACCTGCCTTTGATGAATCCTTTTTGGTCCTCGCTTAGCCACGCTCTCAAGTGGCAAGAGATTCTGTTGGCAATGACTTTGGTGATGATCTTGTATCCTGTTTGGAGCATCGTAATAGGGCGCCAGTTCTCTATTCTGTTCTTTTCCCCTTTTTTGTGTATTAACTTGATAATACCATTGTTGAGACAAGAAGGATGTGCACCAAACTTGAGCGCCTCTTACCAAACCAGACGAAGAGGGGTGGCAACAACCAACTTGAAGGATTTAAAGAACTCATTAGTGAGCCCGTCAGGTCTCGGGCTTTTACCGGGGGGGAGGGCATCAATGACCTCAATGATTTCTGCTTCAGAGATAGGGGCATGTAGCAGGGAACGAAGGTTGAGTGGTATCCTGCGGGGGAAACCCTAGATATGGCTTCCATACAGTCCCTTCTATGGTGGGAGAGGGGGTTCGAGGTCCCCAGGAGTCTCGTGAAGTGCCCTTCAATGATCCCAAAGTTATCTTCTTTCGTATTGCATACATTGCCATTTAAGTCTAGCAATAAGGGGGTCGATTCTCTGTTATGTTTCCTTTTAAGGATACGGCACATCTCTTTGGTGGGTTTGTCGGCCTTGCCAGCCCACCACTCCTTGCAGAAAATTTGCAAATTTTTCCTTTGTATTTCTTCCTCATATCTCAACAGTGCTCTGATTTTTTGAAGACCTTTCTGGGCTTGAGATTTTCCTTTGTTCACTTCCTCATCGAACCTCCAGAGTCTGTGGTAAAGAGCTTCCCTACGAGCCCGCCGCACAGCCTCGAGCATCTTCCTGGATCTAATCATGATCTGTCGAGACTTATCGACCGCACTTCTCCAGCACTTGGCTGGGGATAGGCCAGAGGTGAACGCCTCCTTCCACACATCAGCAATTTCTTGATGGACGGAGGGGAGAGAGAAGGTGGGTGCACTGGCATGGAACCAAGGAGCCTTACGGATCTTGTTGGAAGGTTGGAAAGTGATAACGATCGGGTAGTGATCAGAGATGGTGAGGTCGGTGCGTTGCGCAAGGGACGGGTGGCCCCACTAATGAGTAAAACTCTGAGAGATGTAGCATCTATCAAGTCTAGCTTTCCTCAGGTCCTCGCCCGCTTGGAGATTTGACCAAGAAAAGCCATTCGAGTCTTTGAATTCGACCAAATCCAAGTGAAGTTTGGTTTTGTCCCACATTTCTTTCTCCCGACTATCGATGACCCGGCCCTTGCCCATCCATCTGTCCATAGGGTCCTCCACCATGTTGAAGTCACCACAAATAAGTACATTGTGGGGGAGCGAGTCCATCGAGGCCCAAGTGTTCAGTCCCTCTAATTCCCCGTTAGGGGCGTACAAAGAAACCAGAGTAAAACAAAGAGGAGCACCAAAAGAAATAGCAATCCATCGATGGTTTTCATCTTCAATGGAGTTCTCAAGCTTTTCAAACCAGAGTTGATTAATACCGATTACCGTTCCACCCGACCCCCGCTGGTGCACCGTTGAAATCCAAACATGGGTCGAGGAGACTTGTCTAAGCCGTTTTTGGAGGTCTTCTCCGTCAATTTTAATCTCTTAAATACATGTAAATTCTGGGTTTAGGCTAATGTCGCGAAGCCATTGACCAATGATGGTCACTCTTGAGGGGTCGGTTAGCCCTCTAGCATTTAACGAGATGATGATCATTGTCATCGTAGAGAGCCCTCTTTGCGGGAGGGAGCTTTGTCCTTTCTTTTCTTGGATTCATCTTTCTTTTTCGCTGGGATCGGATCCCGAATTAGCAATAGGTTCTTGTGGGGGCTTTTCCAAGGTAACTCCATAGGTTGTTTTCCTTTGCGGGATGCCTCCTGCTGGGGAGACTTGGGCACCGTTTTCGACACCGTTTCCGGAATAGTCGATCCGATGATGGAACTTTCACTATCCATGTTATCTTCGTTACTAGAGGTAAAGCCGTCTTCTTTGCTTGTAGTGTAGCCCTCCTGGGAGGTTTCTTTATTGTCAGGGATATCTAGGGCTTTGTTGTTGGTGTCCACCTCAAGTAGGTTCCCACCTGGGTAGTCAAACTCATTGATCTCCTTTTCCAGGTTGCAATACAAGTTGCTAGAGGGGGTAACTGACATGTTGTTTCGCTCAGAAGTCGCCCAAGGGCTTCTTTTCCTTCTTCTTCTGACTTCGATGAACCCGTCTGCATCAGCTTCTGGATTACGGGGGCCCTTGCCTTCCTCTTCCTTCGTCGAGAGGGTCAAAGCGCCTCACATTCGCATTGATGATTCATTACCTACTCGTGTCTTAGTGATCGTCCATTTTACTTAAATTCCATCCATTTTATCTTAGGGGTCGCTTTTCAATTTAAATTCCTAGTCGGAAGGAAATTGATACACTTGATATATTGCTTGTGAAAAACTTTGTCAAAAGGTATCTAGCATGAGAGGAAGTAAACATGAACGGGAGAAAAATGGGTTGAGCATCAAGTTGGGTCAAAGCCTAGTCTATTGTCGATTGATCGATATGTGGAACCACATATGTCACCTACATAGATCTAATGAGCTCTCCATCTTGTCAATCGATCTCCCACTTCGCTGCCACCAATTTGTGATCGATTCCGTCAGGTTGAATTCAGTGGTGAGGATTTCCTTCGAAGATAGGGAGCGTGAGTTCCAATTTTGTGTTTTGTCTTGAGAAAAGTCTAGGGCATCATATACCAAAATCATAGAGAAGTGTAGAGCGCCCCTCAAGTGGAGAACTACAAATGCATAGAGTGGGTCTCAGGCAGAGCTTGCTACCCGAGCTCCATAATGAAAGAGACATAATAGGAGAGAGAAAACTAGAAAGAGAATCTCTGCATACAATTCAAGAAATTAGAGGGTGAATTTACTTGTATTTCTAAACAAAGTCTATCCTGTTATGTGAATTACGAACCTTTTTTGTTTTCTTTTACTTGTGACTTTAGGTCACTTGTACATGTTCAAACATTCCTATTGATCAAAGGTAAGGAAAAAGAAGCCCATATAGACCTCAAATGTGGGCCAAAGAATAAGGGAAAAATTATCTATACTGATGTATTTGAGATAACTACCATTGACAAGGGTGTAATTTTATATTCATTGGCTCCGTGGGGCCTCTACTCCAAAGAACATTCCAGTTAAAGGACGAGCGACGCTCCTTCAAGATAAATAAATTATACAATCTATACATAGTTAATAGTGTGCTTTTGGAAAGAACTTCTCGCCATCATATTTAAGATTTCGTGATGTTTTGCAGATCATCAATGTTGTCACGCCATTCCAAAGAACTTCTATTACGAAGTGATGAAGTGACGAAGTGACGCTATCCGTTGTTGGTGCATGAAACATGACATTATTTTCAAGAGAAATCGAATTCGAACTATGACAAAGAAGAACAAGTGCCTTAACACAAGAAGAACAAGTAGCTTATCTTGAAGAGCAGGCGCATAGCATAGATTTGGTAAACGAATGGATTTTTTTGACCCTCTATCGCTGAAATATATTCAATCTAAACACCATGACATAGCGCCTTCTAGTGTGTACACTTCCACTTGTAATTCTAATTACATCCGCATTATTGGTGCAATTAGCAAGCCTAAGAGCTTTGCTACTAGAGACCCATATTTCTCACTCACATAGAACCTCATGCTTGTCAAGCATTCATTCAATTTACATCGGATAAATGTAAAAGACAAAAGTAAGTGACGAATCGCATAATATTAGGGAGGCTAGTCCACGACTTTAGTGGTTGGAAACTACTTTCAATCATGCCTTAATGTCGGATCACATTTAGATGAGAGAAAATTCAAATTCAAACTCAAGAAATGTGTATAAATACGCATGAGTTTAGTTGCGAGTTACGAGAGTGATTCTGAGAGGTTTTGAGCTGCAAACTTAAGCATACATTGAGCTCATGTTATCTATGTGTAGTTCCCTACACTCCCTTTGTATTATATGTGCAATAGCATTCATATTTTGATACATCTCATTGAGTACATCTTTGTCTATCATCTACTCGAGCATCTTCATCATTATAGTGAACTTGTGGAATCAATTTCTTTGCAAGTACTAATCCATTTGCTATACTTTAACTTGGGATAGTTAGAGTAATCTGTCTGATGTTTACATCGCATTCTTTTTGGTAAGTTTAATTCAGTAGATGTGGAAATATAAAGCAAAGAAGTTGACTATGTTTGCACATCTTCTAGATCCTAAAAAGTTGGGTTGTCCCCTCACTTGCTAAATTCATTTCTCCTTGTATGATGCAATTCATGAGATAACCTGGTTTAGATAGTATAGACTTAAATTAAATGTGTGCAAGAACTCTCTGGTCCATTCATACCTAATTGTGAGCTTTGAGCATAACATTGAGACTTTCTAATCCGAAAATAGAATGTTTTTTTGCATCTTTTACATATGGAGGTTATCTATTTTGATGCAAACAATTGAGAATGACTCTCCAAAGGACTTGGTGGTTCTATGTGCACCATTTGGAAGCTAATAAAGTCTATTAAGTTCCCCTAAAACTAGATCGGCATGTGTAGAGCAGATTTCTTAGAGCACAACCTCATCTTTGGAATCCACACACCATCCGTTGTCGAGATCGGGTGGATCAATTTTAGATTTGCAAGGGATCCTACTATGTGACTACATGCAGGGTGTTTTTTTAATGCACATTAGGACTTAAGATGTGAAAAAAAATGCTATGAAAGATGTTTGAATATATTATATTGGTATACGCATATGGTAAACCTCATTTCTCATTTGACTACATGCAAAACATTTTTCTTCTTAGATGAGGTGGTAGCATAAAGATGAACTAATATAACCAAAATAATCATATCCAAATTATGGAAATTTAAGTATGTTTTTTAAGTCATTCTGCAAGTTCTAATAAATTATTCTAAGACAATTTGATTTAAATATCATGCACTAGAGAATTCTTGATTGAAAGATTCGAGGGACTACAACTTCGATCAACATCTGCTACATTGCTGGCCACCTTCCAATTGGTAATGCTCGTCAAAATCAGGTACTCTTCAATGCGATAAATCAAAAAGCAATAGAAAACTATACCACTAACTACACAAATATATATAGTCGGACACACACACGCACGCACATTGTTTACTATTATTAACTCATACACACGTCAACGTTTTTGAAATGTATACTATATTTATACACGCACACGTAGTTACTTACTAAATTCACATGCACGCACTTATCATACTATTTGCATTACATTTATTAACATGAATATTAATTTAAATTTATTATTATAAATTGACATATATTAAATTTTAATGTATTGTTTATTCATTAATTTTATTAAATCAAATATAAACCACTAATATATTAACATAACTTCTAACATAGACTAACAGATATTAAGTCAAATACTTATAAATACATTCACATCACACAAAATATACAGGCACAAACACACACTCTACCATATATTTTACATTTCTTATAAACATACATACACCATAAGGTCTAGATACATATTTACCTATGCACACATATGTGTGTGGCAACGCTTACATACATTCAAATACCGTTTACACTTATACCCTTTTCCTTAGACACATAGGATCAATCACATATATCTACATTAGTGTTTAGGGCAATACTCACTCACACACTCATACTTATTGTAACTCATACTTTGAGTAAATACATAAGGTTTCACACTTATTCATAAGGTTTTCTACTTTCAATTAAAATACATAGATGGTCTCACAATTATTTAGAGTTAAATAGTTTCTTGGGTAATCATTACCCAAGTAAGTTTGCGCATAATAGTGACATAAACATATTACACTTAGGGATTTACATACATGCACATCAGATAAGACATCTACATATTTACAGTATCATAAGGTACCTCACACAAAAAATACTTAGGCATGTAGGGTAAATGCTTAAGGTATCACTCATACATGTATGGTTGCATACTTTCACTTGCGCTACATGGATGAGAGAGACACTGATATAGACATAGTATATCTAAGGGATAGATATATTTATGCCAAGGGTTATATATATATATATATATATATATATATATATATATATATATATATATATATATATATATATATATATATATATATATATATATATATATATATATATATATATATATATATATACACACACACACTACAATAGATCAGTAGTATACTGAGGTTTTTATCGAGGGAAATGAATGTGCGTATTTTTCCCCCGACGTTGGTGTAGGTGTCGGTATGCGCCTTGGTACTAAAGCGCAGGTATAGGTGTCGGTATAACCATTGGTATGACCATCGGTATGAGCGTCGGTATAAACGTCGGTGCTTGTTCGGATGACATTACTGGGAGTACCATCGCTTATACGGATGACCATATCTGCAAAATTTCTTTTGGGCAGAGTGTGTTGTCTTTTGCTACAGCAACATTACCATGATGTTGCTTAGCAAAATACAATACAATCTACCCAAAAAAATCGAGTACATGTGATGTGTACTCTAACGTCAACCGAAATATGATTTCATATAATAGAGTATTATTGGACACAAAAGAGGTAATCAAAATGAACCATGATAAATGAAGCATGTACAAGAGTGTGGCAAACCACTATCATATATGAAGCATTTACAAAATGTGGCACTAAGGTAGGCAGTGCCATATAAAAATCAAATACAAAATTTTGGTGTGCCATTGCCATACACATGCAAAAAATGTTCCATATCAACATTCCTGCAACAAAGAACATTCATGAAATGAGATAAATTCACATGAGATTTACAAAGAACAAGTAAAATCCAAGTTTATAAATTCATCACCTCATCGCAAACGCTCTCATGAAATGACCGCACCGCATCCCTCCAAGTCCTCCAATAGTGCAGTCAATCCATGACGATATCCATAAGCCTCATGCGTTCGTGTTGGAGGACGACCCATTGCCAACTCCTGCAACAAATATACAGAACATTAGAGGAACATACATGAGAAGCTTAACAGTAACAAATTCAATAAATCAAATGGTACTTATAAACTCATGATGGATCGTGTCATATCTGTCGTTGCCCAAATGTGATGGTCCAACCGTATCTAAACATGTGGCTGCGGCATCTCGCTACTGGCGATATCGGTCAGGAGTCTGTTGCTGCTCATCGTGAATCATATCCCACTCCTCAGTATCTAACCATACAGGCTTTGGTAAGCCTGCTCTGAAAGCATCACAAGCCTTGGATCGTTGATGGGACATAACTTCACGTGTAGTGTGCAGAATCCACTCTGAACTCACAAGAGGTTGTCCATCAGCTGGTCAGAACTCCAGATAAATCGTCTATGTGATATAATTTTTTCAATCTTTATCTTGTTCACTCCATTTCAACATGATAGAGTGTCCAAACTATATGGATCAAAGCCATCGTATACATGCACCCATTGCTTTGCCAACTACATCCATCATCGGAGCTCCATCTCTGATACTATACACCTTGGAGACATCATGGTCATGAGCATCCCAAGGTGTATGTGGTGTTCCACGTGGCGTACCTGCATCTGAGGTACTACTCTAAGAACTGCTCCTCTGTCATGGAATGTGGAGTGACTGGAGGACTGTCTCCCATCGTGCTCTATAACAAAAGAACTCAAATAATTAGCACATGATAATAAAGGTACTATAGAGAAATGGTAGTGTACAAAAAAACCTAGGGAAAAAAATAAACAAAAATTAGTACGTACAAGTGTTTGATTCAAAAATTCTCTAGTCTAGCATCCTCTTGGAGATCTGATGCACCGAGAATATCTATCTCTATATTGATGACTTCTAAATCGCTTCCTATGGTGGTTTCTTCGTGATCATCATCTATTGCTTCGTCCTATGTTTCGTCTTCTTCAATGACCTCTTCTTCTCGAACAATGATCTCTTCCTCCTCGACTATTCAATGAATCTCTGAGTCAACTACAGATGGACTTTCTTCTACATCTATGTTCTCACAAATTTGTCTACTACGTGGGGCGACTCGTAAAACAAATAGCCACTCTAGTTCTTTTGAATGTTGTATAAAAACAACTTGCTCACAATGTTTGGGAAGTACAAATGTATCTCTTTCATCCGTCCATAATTTGGTGGAGTCGACTTGAAGCAAACCGTTTTTATCCCACCTCATTGTTGCGTTTCTTCCAGAGGTGACTACTTTGAACCATTTCACATCAAAAACAAAGTAATCAAACTTCCTAAAAGATAGTTTCAAGATATCTTGAATCACACCACAATAATCTAGTTGGCCTTCTTGAGCATTATCATCTCTGGCACTCCCTTTACTTTTTTGCAAAAAGTTCACTATCACCCCACTATCAAAAGTAGACCTATTTTTATCGATTCGTGCGATCCAAAAGTGGCGTCCATGAGACCATAGTGCACCGTATTTAGTATACTCCCAATCACATCCCTTTGCGAGTTCTTCTTCTTCTTTAGAGATATCTTCACCCGCTGCCTTTGCTTGTGAAATCGTTGTATCTAGCCATCTGCTTGTTGGAAAAGGTGGAAGAGGTCGAAGACTTTCTGGAAGAGGCAAAAATCGAGTGAAACGATTCCTTCAAAACTGAGCTCTTTCCTTTGCCTTGGCCTCCTTGGCAAGCTCATACTTTTCTAATCACTTATGTATAGGCTTAGAGTTAACTATGCAAAACTTCATTGCCTTCTCTCTGAAAGCTGCATCCATTTTTCTTTGCAATCCTTTACCTTGTGGTTCATCGCCTACGAGATGAACATCTTCATCATCGCTCCATAAGCAAGGCCTTTCGGGATCCGACATATGTAGAAACACAGTTATGAATGCAAGAGACTCTTGTACAAGCCATCCCTCTTCCATGCTACCCTCTGGACGTGGTCTCCATCAAACAAACCCTTTTAATGTCTTCATAAAGCGCTCTAAGAAGAACATCCATCGACTATGGACAGTTCGTGCTATTGCAACTTCATTTACCACATGAACCAATAAATGAAGTTGAATAGTGAGAATACTTGTGGGAAAGTATTTCTCTACCATACAAACAACCTCAATAGCATTGAGTTTCGCACTCTCTATGCTATCTCTATTTATCTCTTTAGAAGAGATCCACCGTACTAAAGAACTAATTTTATAAATGGTTCTTCATACATCCTCCAAAAGACAATCTTTTAAGGCTATAGGGAGCACAAACTGTAAAAACTTGTGCCAATCATGAGACTTGAGCCCTCCAAGATCGTTGTTTCATGTGAAAGCAGTCTTTAAGTAGCTCATGCATCTAGTGGGTGTCCAAAACTCTGAAATTGTTTTCTTCACTTGTTGCTCTTCCCTTCTCTAAAGCACCCAAGAAGCTCTTGGTAACAATATTGTTCCATTGGACTTAGTAATTGCCCACAACTCTCGCATACGACCTTGCTCTTCTAAGTCCTCCCTTTGTGCTTTGCTTTCTTTCTTTTCGATCAAAATCATCTAAAGAATCTCTCCCACATTCTTAAAAATATGCATCAAGTCTACCAAATGATTGATCAATAATTCACTCCAACAAGGGAGTTCATGAAAAATGGACAATAGTTTCATGCCAACGATTGGAGTTTTTGAATCCCACAGTTCTTTCCAATTTGGCGTTGCGCTTGTCGACCAATTTGTCCTTCATGTTAAACATGTCCATCAGGTAAATATCTATGGTGTCCTTCATAGAGAGTTTTATGTAGTGCTTCGGAATAGCTTGCTTTGAGTCTTTACCTTATACTTACATGGTACAATAAGAGCTAATACTAAATGACCTTTCTTTGTGGCCAACCATGGTGGGATGTTATAATTGACCAAACGTTCAAGCCATGTGCTCCATGAAGACCTGCGTAAATGAAATGGATTTACTCCATCCATAGCTAGGCCTAGACATATGGATCGAGGCTCACTAGCAAACTATGGCCACTTACTATCTATGTGCTTCCAAGCATCAGAGTCAGCAGGCACTCGCATTACACCATCTGTAGACCTGCTCTTTGTATGCCATGATATTAACTCAGCTATAGATTTGCATCTAAACATGTTCTTAATTCGTGGAATAATAGGAAAGTGGCAAAAAACCTTTTCGGGGATTGCTTCGCCTACAAGGGCTTCTCTAAATCTATTTGCTCCACACTTTGGACATACGTGGAGATGCTCATACTCATTCCGAAAGAGGATGTAATCATTTGGACAAGCATGAATCTTAGTATAATCCATTCCAATGAACTATAAAAGTTTTTTTGCATCTCCACGTGTTGGAGGCATGTCATTGCCCTCTTGCAAAAATTAATTTTTAAGAAGCCTGCAATAAGCAATTAGAATGACATTAGTAAATAAAGTTATTTAGATACAACAATGAAATTTTATTTCAAATGCACTTACCTGAACAATTCAGTGACACTACTATCTAACCATCCATAAATGGAATGGAGATTGAGCATCGCGAGTGACGTACGTAGTACATATATCTTTGCTCCATTGTAAAGTGGTAAACGAGCTAGTCTTCGCATGTTTTCATATTCTTCATCGACTTCTGATCGTGGAAATTCTGTTGTGTCCATGAAACTCTCATCATCTTCTTGACCATCATGATCTTCATCCATCTCATAAAATGCTTGGAGCATTTCTTCCATATGTTCATTCCATGTAATGCTATTAGTAATTGCTTGTACGTATAACTCCTTTTTTGTTCTCTTTTGTCCACGAGAGGTTACCAGTGCAATGTCCTTTGGTTCCATTTGCTCACCTAGGGAACCATGCAAATGGTAGCGTAGATTTTCTAGTCGACTTTTATCAAAGGATCCATACTCTCTTAACATGTGCAATACAAATCAGTCGTTAGTGATAAATTTGATACTTGCACTGAGTGCAAGGACATTCCATTCTCTCTTCCGGATCCAAACTAGCCATCTAATACAATATGGACATTTTAGAACATTTGATTTTTTTTTTCTTAAACTTAGAAATCATACTCCTAAAGACTTAAACCTGAAATACTAAAACCTAAATACATAAATACCTAAAAAAACCTAAAACCCTAATCCTAAAATGCTAATATTAAAGAGCTATATATGTGTATATGTATTATATGTATGTATTATATATATGTCTATTGCTTATATAATTAAAATCCTATTTTTATATATTTAATTATATATAATTAACTAATTTATTTAAAACACTAGTTTTTTATATTTATTTATCTATAAAATTATCCTATTTTTATATATTTATTTATTTATATATTTAGATTTTTTTCCTTAACTAATGCTACTTTTATATATTTAATTATATATATTTAATTATATATAATTAATTATATATATTTAATTAAATTATTTAAAACACTAGTTCTTTTTATATTTATTTATCTATATAATTATCCTATTTTATATATATTTATTTATATATTCAGATTTTTTTCTTAATTTGTTTCTATATTTTCTCTTTATATAAATTTAATTGAGTTATATGTGTCTAAACCCTAAAACCCTAATCTTAAAGATCTAGACCTAAAATATGTATATTTCTGTATGCATGTGTGTATACATGTATATATGTATTATATGTGTATGTGTATGTGTCTATATATGTTATGCATGTGTAAAAACCCTAAAACCCTTATCAGAAAGACCTAGACCTAAAACATGTGTATATGTGTATGCATGTGTATATATATGTGTATGTGTATATATATGTGTATGTGTATATATATGTGTATAAGTATATGTGTATGTATGTGTAAATAGCCTTAAAACCCTAATCCTATTTTTATATATTTGATGGAAAAAAGCTTTAAAATTGAAATTTTATATATTTGATTACATATATTTAATTAAAACGCTAGCTTATGTGTGGGCATATGTGTGCATGTGTGTATGTATGTGTGTGTGTGTGAATTTATGCATGTGTGTATATGTGTATGTGTGTCTATATATGCATGTGTGAGTATATGTGTATGTATGTGTACGTATGCATGTGTTGATGCATTCATGTGTGTGTGTGCATACATGTGTGTATGTATGTGTGTGTGTGTGCATGTGTGTGTATGCATGAATGTGTGTATATGTGTGTGTATGTATGCATGCATGTGTATATATGTGTGTGTGTATGCATGTGTGTACATATGTGTGTGTATGTATGCATGTGTGTACATGTGTGTGTGTGTGTATGTATGCATGTGTGTATATGTGTATGTGTGTGTATGTATGCATGCATGTGTGTATATGTGTATGTGTGTGTATGTATGCATGCATGTGTGTATCCATATGTGTATATTGTATGTGTTTGTATGTATGCATGCATGTGTGTATATGTGTATGTGTGTGTATGTATGCATGCATGTGTGTATATGTGTGTATGTATGTGTGTATGCATATGTGTATATGTGTGTGTATGTATGTGTGTATGCATGTGTGTGTATATGTGTATATGTGTGTATGCATGCATGTGTGTATGTGTGTGTGTATGTATGCATGCATGTGTGTATATGTGTGTATGTATGTGTGTGTGTATGTATGTGTGTGTATGTATGGGTGTATGCATGTGTGTGTATGTGTATGTATGCATATGTGTATATATGTGTGTTTATGTATGTGTGTATGCATGTGTGTGTGTATGTATGCATGTGTGTATATTTGCATGTGTGTGTATGCATGCATGTGTGTATATGTGTGTGAGTGTAAGCATGCATGTGTGTATATGTGTGTATGCATCTGTGTGTGTATGTATGCATGTGTGTATATGTGTATATGTGTGTATGCATGCATGTGTGTATATGTGTGTGTATGTATGCATGCATGTGTGTATATGTGTGTATGTATGTGTGTGTATGTATGTGTGTGTATGTATGTGTGTATATGTGTGTGTATGTGTGTGTATGTATGTGTATGTGTATGTATGCATGTGTGTGTATGTATGTGTGTATGCATATGTGTGTGTATGTATACATGTGTATATATTTGTATGTGTGTGTATGCATAAATGTGTGTATATGTTTGTGTATGTAAGTATGCATGTGTGTATATGTGTGTATGTATGCATGTGTGTGTATGTGTGTGTATGTATGCTCTATCTTTGTATCTCTATCTTCCTCTCTTTCTATCTTCCTATGTGTGTGTGTATGTATGCTCTATCTTCGTATCTTTATTTCTCACTCACTCTCTCTTTATCTCTCTATATCTCTCTCTCTATATCTCTCTCTCTCTCTCTTTCTCTCTCATCTTTCTCTCTCTCTCTCACTCTCACTCTCTCTCTCTCTCTTTCTCTCTCTCTCTCTACCTCTCTCTCTCTCGCTCTTTTCTCTCTCATTTTCTCTCTCTCATTTCTCTCCCTCTCATCTCTCTCTCTCTCTTTCTCTCTCTCTCTCTCTCTCTCTCTCTCTCTCTCTCTCTCTCTCTCTCTCTCTCTCTCTCTCTCTCTCTCTCTCTCTCTCTCTCTCTCTCTCTCTCTCTAAATAGAGAATAAAACAATCACTTACAAGTATGTCCCTCTTTTGGATCATTGTTGTCAAAGCGTAATGTATGTCATCTATCGTCGAATTCCAAAGAATTGATGCCAAAGAACTTCTGCAAAATCAAAGAGAAGAGAAATTATAAGACCTAAAGCATAGAGAAAGACAAAGGCTAAGAGTACGCGCACCACTTGCCAAGATGTGAGATCTAAACAGAGTGTGTGTGTGTGTGTAGAGAGAGAGAGATCTCTATGTGTGTGTATGTGGACAAGACAATGTAGGTCACAATTCAGTTCATGCATGCAAGTTCGACAGAAGACAACCAATACTCAAACACACGCAAAATGTTGAGTTTTGCTCTCGCATTCCCAGTATGTTTAAAACACAGCGTCGGTATATGCGATGGTATGGGCGTCGGTATGAGCGTCGAAAATTTCCACTAAATTATTGATGCTTATACCGACACATATACCGATGTATATACCGACGCTCATACCGGCGATCACGAGGCATCCTGATGATACGTTTTAAACGGTCATACCGACGCTCACTTAACCATCGGTATCTTTAAGTGGACTTTTCCAACATCTATACCGATGCCGGGAGTGACTGTCAGTATGCCCCTCATATGTTGTAGTGATATATATATATATATATATATATATATATATATATATATATATATATATATATATATATATATATATATATAGAGAGAGAGAGAGAGAGAGAGAGAGAGAGAGATGTATATAAGGTTTGAATGAAATGTCAAATATATCTCCTTGTGCTAATTAGAGCACATGTTCAACTTCTTCAACTTGCAGGTACTAAAGAGAGAGGTTAGACAATTCAAAAATTCATATCATAAATATTTTTAAGAGTTTAGAGATGACCACTTTGGCAGAAAATTTTGAAATGTTTTTGAATCTTAGTCGGAGTGATGAAATCCTCTTGACACTACTTATAGTGGTATTAGATCAACTAGACAACATGGGAGATGGATTTCCTTCATCGATAAACAAATTGGATCGAGGTAATGACTCATCTTGGTCACTAAGAATCAAATTTTATCATCAAGGAGGAAATCTCTATGATTACATATTTGGAGATGAGATGATGTTAATCCTCAATAGCAAGGGTCAACCAACACAAGAAGAAGAAGAGAGGTTAAATGATGACGTTTTAGTGCTACAGTGTTGCGCAAGAGATAATAATCAGGAAGGAGTGATAGATGATCAAGCAGCTATTGCAAAGAGATAAGATAGATAGAGAGAGAGAGACAGAAGATTCCCTCTACCTTGTACACGCACAAATGAAGACTAGAAATTATGCCTTATCATTAAGTGACCTGATGACCTTTCCTTATACAAAATGAAAGAGGCCTTTCGCCAATGAAAAAGAGGATAAGAAGAAGATAAGATGTTCTCTTTGTTAGAGGAGATTCACACATAAGCTATTACAAGCTCATTTACAACAATCCCCCCTTTGAGCTTGATTTTGATGATTTTAGGGCTTGGTGCCATGGGTTTTTAAGACTTTTATATTTTAAGGCATACTAAGTGGGTTCTAGGATCTAGTGGCATATGGCACCATCTAGTAAACTTTTAGGTTTATTAATTTGGTTTTAGGAACACTAGGAGATTTTCATGATTTTAAGGGCCTTTATAGACATAGGCCTTTTAAAATTTGGGTTTTAGAAGGGGATTTTACAATGTATCATTGTCATAAATGATAGAGTTGATTTCATCATGTTCTAATTCTTCTACAATATGAGATTTACCTTTCTTATCTTTGGTGTTGTTGTTGTTGTGTCCTCCTTGATCTTCATGTTTGCTTTTGAAGAAGCACCTTGATGAATGATGATTTGTCTTCTTGTAATATTTTCATGCTTGAAAAAATTGAATTGAGTTGATGGCATTCTCCAAGCTAGGGGTTGGAGCTTTCTCCATGACGATGGTTTTGATATTGGAATATTTCTCTGGAAGTGCTTTAATGAAGATAGGAACTTTATCTTCATCATCTATCTTTACATCTGTAAGCCGCCAGATTGGCATTTTGTATTTTCATAATTCCTATAGTTTCCTATCCCGCGTGAACCGAAAGGTTTCATATTCCACACGAACCGAAAGGTCGTATGAAGAGATGTGTCGACTTATCAACTAATAAAAGGTGACACTCCGATAGAGGACGAGCAGTATCGCCAGATTGTCTGTCTAGGTGATTGCGGTCTGGGAAGTCGCTGTAGTGTAGTGTTCGAGAAGTCTGAGTATTACTCTTTTCCTCTTTGTTTAATTACATTGACTTGTGATTAATATAGTCCATTACGGTAAGGATCGGAAGTCTGTGTTATGGTAATGAATAACTCCAGCGCTACGTACTGAGAAAGTATTAATCTGAGTATGAACAGTAATCTGTGAGAATACTAACCAGAGATTTGATAGTAATTCGGATTAAACATATTTTTGAATGTTAATGTACTGCAGTTTAGATAAGTTAATTGGGAAAATCAAGTTACAGGGCCTCTGATTTATCAGACCCCTACCACTCCCAAGAACCCGAAGAACTTAAAATGCCTGTAATGTAAAAGTGCATTTTAACACTGGCGCCGTCTATGGGAAGGTGGCTATAGATGGTGAATCAATAGTAAGTTGGAGTAGCATGCAAGTGGTGCAGAGGTGATATATGCCGGTTACTCGGTCCGGCGAGTCGTATCCAAAGTACAAGAGAGACCAGCATCCCTGGACAGTACCAAATTTGTTAGGGACACCCCCAGTCAGCAGAAGCATAGATCGGTTAAGTCCAGTTATCGAAGGAACAGAGTCTGTTAGTAGCGATTTCGGTAGAATTCCGGTGACACAAGAGGAAATTCCGGTAGAATCCGATGTAATTTTGGTGCAGTCTGTAGAAGGTACAGTAACTTCGGACTGTACAGAGACACAGTGCGCAGTTGACCTGACACCCTCTAGTCAGGATTCAAACTTTTTCGAGGATAAAGTGGTGTTACCCAGAGAGATCATTGCGGGTGAAAGAATACCCTGTTTTGGGGAAAGTTCAACAAATTTCGGTGACAGTTCGGTCCCAGTTGCAGGGAATTTACAGTTTTCCGGTGACCGTGTGATACTCCCTGGAGAATCTTCATTTCGGACACCACTATTCGGGGCAAATTTGCCTACCTGGGATATCCAAGCTGAGGATAGGCTCTTCGATTTGGAGATCCGTAAACGATTGAATGCTATTTTCAAGCCGGAAGGTGAGCAGTCTGACCATACAGATTCCGAAGTACCAGAAACACCTCCTCATAACTCAGGAGATAGCAACGGTACCACTACTAGCACCATGAGTGGACAACAACAACAACAGTAGCAACAACAACAGCAACAGCCCCTTCCACTGCGACCAGTTCCAACAGGGGTAACTTACATGAAGTTCGATGGATTTCCAGGTGACGACCCTGATGCCCATGTGCGTACTTTTGAGATAAGTTATGCCGTGCTAAAGCATCCACCCGATCCGGCATACAAGGCCATCGTATTCTAGTCTACATTAGTCAATGAAGCAGCGAGATGGTTAATAGAGTATGATATCAACCATTTCGTTACCTATGAGGCGGTAAGGGATGCGTTTTTGCAGAGGTTCCGGCTGAAGAAGAACCCTACCGATATTTTCGATTACTTGCAGAACAATAGGGAGAAGCCGGACCAAACTATTCAGGAATATGCCACATTATTTAGAACTCATTTAAGACAATTGCCTCCGGCACATGCTAATTTACCGGATGATGTGATAACCCAGTGGTTTATTAATGGTTTGACCCCACAGCTTAAACAAATCATGATCATCCGCTGTGTGGGTTCTATGACACTGGATGCTGTTATCGCGATGGCCCTGCAACTAAAGCATAAGGTTGGAGGATTCACCGAAGATTTGGAGTGGCTGAAGGCTAGTAAAAACGTTACAGATGATCCGGCTAAATAGATGTATTGCACTAAGTGCAGAAATCCCAGGCACACCAGTGCCACTTGTGCCTTTAATCAGATGTATTGCGCAATCTGCAATATCACCGGACACTCCACCGAAAATTGTGCATATAATGCCAAAGTGCAGGGACGGGCAGCTGTAAATGCCATTATACAGGAACCAGGATAGCCAGCAACTCACTACATGCCACCGCAGATGCGAAACAATCAGTCGCAAGGTTACAGGAATTACCGAGGACAACGGAATACCAACTTTAATACAAATCGCTGGCAGGCAGGTACATCACTGGAAAGTACTTCTCTGCCACCACCTCGATGTCACTTTTGTGGTGAGCTTAGCCACATCCAGAGATTCTGCAAGGATGCAGCCAAATACGACCAACGAAAGAAAGAGCTTCAAAACCCGATGACCAACATGGTTTATATCTCCCCAGTGGAATCACAAGCAGCAGTGGTCCAGACAAGATCCGGTAAGCAGTTGCAACCCGCAGCTGAGGTGTTTGAACCAGGCATCCGTGAACAGCATCGAATGTATACCAAAGCCAGCCAATGGACCGCCAAAGAGCCTACCGTGTTCCCCGATCCGATTTCGATGACACAGGTTCCCCTACCAAATGGGAACGCACATGAACAAGACTCTACTCCAATAACAGGAGAATCATCATCGGAACCAATGAAGAGTGCAATTACAACAGACCAGGTATGGGATATTCTCTCGAAGGCGTCAATTACACTCCCGTTGGGGCAACTAATCACCTTGGTGCCTGGAATTAGGCAGGAGTTCCAGCAACAGGTCAGTCCTGAATCTCCCAGTACTTCGGCGACCGCAACAATACGACCGGAAAATGATTCTACGGTGGATCATTCTGTCCCTTTAATCACTGTCTGGCATAAAAATCACAAGATTATGCAAGTATTAATCGATGGTGGTTCCAGTGTGAACATAGCAACTGCAGCTCTCTGCAAGAAGTACCCAAATCGAGGCCGTTCAATTCTTTGTCAGAATGGGAGATCAATCCTGAGTTCATCCAGTGGGACTTGTAAGGAATATCCCAATTACTTTGCAGGGCACAACATTCAAAATGACTTTCGTAGTCTTAGAACTACCAGAATCCAGCCTCGACTATAATCTTTTGTTCGGTCGACCGTGGTTGAAACAGGCTAAAGTTATACAGGATTGGTCAGCACAGGAACTAACTTTCAAAGACAACCACCGTAAATATGTTGTCAAACTAGATACCATTCAGCCCTGCGAACTTCATGCCAGACCCTATGTAGCAGAGCCAGTCCACATGTTGGATGGCTTATCTGACAATGAAGAAGAGGCGTTTTTGACGAACAATAAAGATCTGATTTCCTTAGGTACTGTAGATCTGCAATCTGTCGCAGACAACTGGAGTCCGGCAGCCTATACGGTTGTTCCCATGACCGGAGACACAGATGGAGATGATAATGTTGCTATGGATGGAGGTACTCTGCAACAACTTTTACAATCAGCTGATGATGTGGGGAAACCTCGACAATTTTATGTCCCGGAAGACCAGTTAGTGACCTATAATTTGGGTGATGAAAGCAAACCCCGTCCTGTTAAAATTAAGGCAGGATTGTCCGAGGCCTTTCAAGAAGATTAGATCCGACTCCTGCGAGAGTTTTTTGATGTTTTTTCCTGGGATTATCATGATATGAAAGGTCTTGATCCATGGATCTATCAACTTTGAGTCGTGCTTAAGCCGGAAGCAAAGCCAATTAAATAATCCAGTTACCGCATGAATCCCAATTATGCAGCACAAGTCAAAGCAGAGCTCGATAGGTTATTAAAGGTGGGATTCATCATACCAATAGAACACGCTGAATGGATATCTTCGATCGTTATTGTTCCTAAGAAAAATAAGCAGCTCCAAATCTGTGTGGATTACCGGAAACTAAATGCGGCCATGGTACCTGATCCGTTTCCTCTTCCCTTTCTTGACACAATGCTTGACAGAGTGGCCGGACATGAGATGTACTCCTTTTTGGACGGGTATAGCGGTTATAACCAGGTCAGAATGGCTGAACAAGATATACCGAAAACAGCTTTCATTACAAACTGGGGTGTTTTTGCTTGTACGGTCATGTGGTTTGGGTTACGGAATGCTCCCAGCACATTTCAACGTTGTATGCAGGAAATTTTCTCACCCTACCTAACCATTTTTATGCAAGTCTATTTAGATGATTTCTCCTTATTCGAAAAGATTGCGGCGCACCTGTATCATTTACGGTGTTGTTTTGAGAAATGTCGTGAATACCGACTCTGCCTGAACCCGTCAAAATCTGTTTTTGCGGTGTCTTGTGGTAAACTCCTTGGACATATCATATTAGCACAAGGTATCCAAATTGATCCAGACAAAGTCACAGCTGTGTTGGAAGCACCCGTTCCTACAACGCCGAAAGAGGTTATGTGCTTCTTGGGTCAAATCCGGTGGCATGGCAGGCATCTACGTTGGCTCGCCCATTTAGCAACACCACTAAATCGGCTAATGACTAGTACGCCACGACAGTTGAATGGACTCTGGAATGCCAAACTACATTTGATCGTCTAAAAGGATTATTGACGCAGGCTCCCATTTTGCAACCTCCTGATTGGGAATGCCCATTCCATATATTTGTAGATGCATCGGATATAGCCATTGGTAGTGTTTTAATGCAGCAAACAGACAAATGGTTTCAGCCTGTCTACGATGTAAGTCGCCGACTCGCTCCTGCGAAAAGGAATTATTCTGTAACTAAATGAGAATGTCTCGGATTGGTATATTTTGTAAAGAAATTCAGGCATTATTTGCTAGGCCGAAAATTCACCTTTCACGTAGATCATGTTGCACTTGTATATCTGGTCCAACAGCAACATTTAGGTGGTCGCTTGGCTCCTTGGGTCTTATTGCTACAAGAGTTCGACTACGACGTGATTCATCGACTAGGTACAGCCCATGCCTTAGCAGACTTTCTCTCTCGCTTGGATTCCAGCGAAGCTCCGGTGGGCGTTGACGATACCACACCAACAATTTACACTGTGGAATCAGCTTGTGACGAATCTATCGACCATCCTGTGCCGTCTTCCTATTATGATACGTTGTTAACTTTTCTGACTGATGGATGTCTCCCTCTTCATACACCTCCTGCTATGCGACGGAAGATTGCAGTTTATAGTTGCAGATTCCGATTGCTGGTAGGATAGTTATACTATATCGATCACACGGGTGTCTTGCTTCGCTGCATTCCGCCACATGAAGCAAATTTAGTCATCGCTATGGCACATTCAATACCCTCCGGTGGACATTTTGCTACAGATCTCACTCATCGAAAGATTTTGCAAAGTGGGCTTTGGTGGCCAACCATGTATAAAGACGTACTTCAGTTTATGCAGTAGTGTGACACTTGTCAGCGATCTGGCCAGCCATTACAATGCCACTTCTTTCCTTTGCAACATGTACTACCTTTGGAACCTTTCCAGAAGTGGGGTCTTGATTTTATTGGACCTCTTACACCACCAGCAACCCTTAGCAACAATCGTTACATCTTGACTTGTACAGATTACGCTACTAGGTGGGTAGAAGCTTGGGCATTACGATCCGCTATAACTGTTTCGATGGCAAAATGCCTGATGAAGGATGTTTTTCCGCGTTATGGATTACCTCTGGAACTTGTGACAGATCAAGGAACACACTTTGTTAAAAATTTAATGCAAGTACTAACGCATAATTTTCAAATCCTGCATAAATTCAGTTCAGCATACTATCCTCGTGCTAATGGTTTAGGTGAAAGTACCAACAAGACGCTGTTAAGTATGTTTCGCAAATTCATTGTGGAATCACCAGAAAGATGGGATCAATTACTACCTTCAGTCTTATGGGCATACCGGACTACATACAAAGTTGCAACCGGACTGACTCCTTTCAAGCTTACTTATGGGATGGAAGCAATCGCACCTATGGAAATTGTCGTGCCAAGCTTACGCGTGGCCATAACTCAGAAGCTGTTACCCGAAGACTCTTTGTCATTTCAGTTGGAAGCACTCAGAAACTTAGATGAACATCGTTGGGAAAGCTTTCTAACTCTTCAAGAAGTTCAGTTGCGGCAAGCCCGGACTCATGATCGTTTCCTCAAGACTCTTGTGTTTATGGTGGGCCAACTTGTGTTGTTTTATAATGCTAAATCAAATGGTTCTACTGGAAAATTTAAATTACGGTGGTTCGGACCTTACCGGATTAGTGAGCAAGTGGGACCAGTTACTTTTCGGTTGACTACCTTGACCGGAGTTCCTCTTCCTAAAGTGATCAATGGTTCAAATTTGCGGCCGTATCACCAAGTGCCTGATCCTCACTGACGTGTCCTTCGTTTTCTCCGCATGTCACTTATTTCTTTTTTTCATTTTTGCGTGTTTGCCGAATAAGACCGTAAACTCCTCGTTTTGATACATAATTATAATTAATCGTCGCCTTGTGTTATTGATTATGTTCATGCATGCCCGCCGTAATTATGAAGGTTATCATCTTAACATCGCGTGATGATTAAGTATTTCTGATCGCTTCCCATTGTCGAGTGTCTACTTAATCCTCTTCTTTTGCTGTTAATCGCTGTTGTGTCTATGTGCTCTGTGTTTTCTGTGTTTACTGTGAATTCGTGTCTTTGTGCTTTTGTGTACGCATCATGGAAGCGTTAGCTAATTTTGCTCCTTCCCTGACGAACTCCCTCATGATGTGAGTGAGTTCTTGCGTATTCGCGGCTTGTTGAACTTCGCTGAATTGCCTTGGCATTCAGTGGAGTGTCATCCCTATTATGCACAGATTATTGCAACCATTGCCGCCACTCCTACTACCGAGCAGAGTTGGCCGATTACATGTTTACCATCTCGCGTCGTCATCACATTAGC
The DNA here is from genome assembly GCA_020310875.1 of Ceratopteris richardii. Lineage (NCBI taxonomy): Eukaryota > Viridiplantae > Streptophyta > Polypodiopsida > Polypodiales > Pteridaceae > Ceratopteris > Ceratopteris richardii. The sequence goes on from CM035409.1 coordinate 159,043,682, forward strand.
ATCATTTGCTGCAGCATTCCGTTTGCCCATAGAAGGCGTGGTGAATGGTCCTCTCCTTCCTATTGCAACTATGGTTGAATTATTCCCACAATCCTCATCGAATGAATACACCATTTTGTGTCGCCCTGACCCTGAACACACCGCTTTACAATTTCTTGTTGCTATCCTTAATCTACAGAAAGGCACTTATGGGATTTCATGCCCATTTTACTCAATGATTGACATGGCTTCTCATGAGCCTGTTAATTTATCCTCGTTCTATTTTCGGCGCATTCACCGTGAATGCGTTACAGTTATTAAGCATGTTAACAAGGGAGAGCTTCCGCGCCGCATATCATTACCTTTCTGTTCCCAGCCATTCAAGCTGTGCAACCTCCGCCAAGAGCTCCAATTTTGTATCATGAAGAATCTGCCCAAGTGCTCGAAGATGAAGAAGATGATGATGAAGATATCTTCCAACTCGTTCGCCAGAAAGGCAGATGGATAAGCACCTCTGAAAGTCAAGAACAAGGTTCCGCCACTAGAAATGAAGCAGAAAGAAATGAAGAAGAAATTTTCCATGACACTGCCACCTCAATTCACCTAGATTCGTCTACCCAGTCTTCTCCCATCCGACAACAGGAACACAGTCCGTCCACTGCTGATTCCAAAGAAAACTCTTCTCGGGTGGATTCTCAGCACTCGATTCTGGAAGATGTGCAAATTCTTGTTGCGGAGATAGTAAATGAAGTACTTACCTTGGTCGATGTAGTAATTGACCGGACTGAAATGACTACGCAGCAACCTACTGAAATAGTGTTGGTTCCCAACAGTCTTATCCTCACTCCTCCACCAATGCCTCCAATCGAGCCCATTGTCCCCATTCAACCCATTATCCCTGTTCAACTGATTGTTCCTGAAGAAACTGCTACCTCATCCTCTTCACCTAACTATTCTCCACCATCTTCACATCACCTTTTGTCAGCTTCGTCATCCCAACCACTTCCTCCTCCTCTTCTTCTTCTTCCGGTCCCCATGTTTACTGAGTTAGCATCCATGGGTCGCATGTTGATCCAATTGTCGCAGCAACTACCAATGCAGATGAAGGAGGTTACTGACAATCTCAGACAAGAACTACAACACAAAGTTAATGTATTAGAAGCGGATATTACTCCATTGCAAGAGGAAGTAGATGTAGTGAAGGCTGAAAACCATGCTTTGCATGTACAGACTCAACAGCTCCAGGCTAGACTCGTCGAACAGAATTCGTTGATCAATCAACGAGATGCTGCGTTGGCTGAGTTAAGAGCCAAGGATGATTTATTATGTGCTTGTGATGCACAAATTCTCAAGTTGAAACAGCTAGTCCAGGATAAAGAGGATGCTTGCGTGGCAATTGGAAATTTACTAGAAGAAACGAGAGTACAGCTAGATGAAGTTGTACAGAAGGGACAGGAGATGGCTGATTTAGCCAAACGGACTAATGAAGAACTCTAGAGAGCGAATGCCAATTTGTTTGAGGCAAATCCTACTCTTAAAGCTCAGATGATCTCAACTAATCAATTGCAGAAGGAGCTAGTAGGGGTAAGAAAGGAACGAGATGCATATTACCAGACTATTCAGTATCAAGCCCAGGAGTTGGAGAGAAGAGAAAAGCAATTAGGTGTTCAAGCTGACAGACTTTCAAGGGTAGATTATCAGATCAATGAGATGAGATTGCGCTGTGATGCAGCATTGTCAAATGACTTCTACCTGCAAGAGGCCTTTTTGCAGACACAGGCTGAAATTTTGATGAGTCAAGTAATTGCAACAAGATCAGTTAGAACTGATGCTCAGCTCGTAGAACCGGAAATCCTAAAACAGATGTTGGATTCGCTGAAACAAAAGATTTCCAGAACCTTTAAGTTAGCTAGAACCATGTATATACAGGGTATAGTAGATGAGCCCTAACTTTTGTTCCATTGCGGGTTCAAATCCACTGTGTGTGCCAGTGTAAGTAGCCGGATTGGCATTCTGTATTTTCATAATTCTTATAGTTTCCTATCCTGCGTGAACCCAAAGGTTTCATATTCCGCACGAACCAAAAGGTTGTGTGAAGAGATATATCGACTTATCAACTAATAAAAAGGCATTACGGTGACGCTCTGGTAGAGGACGAGCAGTATCGCCAGACTGTCTGTCTGGGCGATTACGGTCTGGGAAGTCGCTATAGTGCAGTGTTCGAGAAGTCTGAGTATTACTGTTTTCCTCTTTGTTTAATTACATTGACTTGTGATTAATACAATCCATTATGTTAAGGATCGGAAGTCTGGGTTACGGTAATGAATAACTCTAGCGCTACGTACTGAGAAAGTATTAATCTGAGTATGAACAGTAATTTGTGAGAAGACTAACCAGAGATTTGATAGTAATTCGGATTAAATAGAGTTTTGAATGTTAATGTACTGCGGTTTAGATAAGTTAATTGGAAAAATCAAGTCACACGGCCTCTAAGTTATCAGACCCCTACCACTCCCAAGAACCCGAAGAACTTAAAATGCCTCTAATGTAAAAGTGCATTTTAACACTACACTTTTACATTACAGGCATTTTAAGTTCTTCGCGTTCTTGGGAGTGGTAGGGGTCTAATAAATCAGAGGCCCTGTAACTTGATTTTCCCAATTAACTTATCTAAACCGTAGTACATTAACATTCAAAACTCTATTTAATCTGAATTACTATCAAATCTTTGGTTAGTCTTCTCATAGATTAATGTTGATACTCAGATTAATACTTCCTCAGTACGTATCGCTGGAGTTATTCATTACCGTAGCATAGACTTATAATCCGTCACGTAATGGACTGTGTTAATCACAAGTTAATGTAATTAAACAAAGATGAAAATAGTAATACTCAGACTTCTCGAACACTGCACTACAGCGACTTCCCAGACCGCAATCGCCCAGACAGACAGTGTGGCGATACTGCTCGTCCTCTACCGGAGCGTCAACGTAATGCCTTTTTATTAGTTGATAAGTCGATACATCTCTTCACATGACCTTTCGGTTCATGCGGAATATGAAACCTTTCGGTTCACGTGGGATAGGAAACTATAAGAATTATGAAAATACAAAATGCCAATCCGGCGGCTTACACTGGCATGCACGGTGGACTTGAACCCGCAATGGAACAAAAGTTAGGGATCATCTACTATACCCTATATATACATGGTTCTGGCTAACTTAAAGGTTTTGGAAATCTTTTGTTTCAACGAATCCAACATCTGTTTTAGGATTTCCAGTTCTACGAGCTGAGCATCAGTTCTAACTGAACTTGCCACAATTACTTGACTCATCAAAATTTCAGCCTGTGTCTTCAGAAAGGCCTCTTGGAAGTAGAAGTCATTTGACAGTGTTGCATCACGACGCAATCTCATCTCATTGATCTGATCATCTACCCTTGAAAGTCTGTCAGCTTGAACACCTAATTGCTTTTCTCTTCTCTCCAACTCGGCTTGATACAGAATAGTCTGGTAATATGCATCTCATTCCTTTCTTACCCCTGCTATCTCCTTCTGTAGTTGATTAGTTGAGATCATCTAAGCTTTAAGAGTAGAATTAGCTTCAAACAAATTGGCATTCGCTCTCTGGAGTTCTTCATTAGTCCGCTTGGCTAAATCAGCCATCTCTTGTCCCTTCTGTACAACTTCATCTAGTTGTACTCTCGTTTCTTCTAGTAAATTTCCAAGTGCCACGCAAGCATCCTCTTTATCCTGGACTAACTGTTTCAACTTTAGAATTTCTGCATCACAAGCACTTAATAAATCATCCTTGGCTCTTAACTCAGCCAACGCAGCATCTCGTTGATTGATCAACGAATTCTTTTCGACGAGTCTAGCCTGGAGCTGTTAAGTCTATACATGCAAAGCATGGTTTTCATCCTTCACTACATCTACTTCCTCTTGCAATGGAGTAATATCTGCTTCCAATACATCAACTTTGTGTTTTAGTTCTTGTCTGAGATTGTCAGTAACCTCCTTCATCTGCAAATTTGGTAGTTGCTGTGACAATTGGATCAAGATGCGACCCATGGATGCTAACTCAGTAAACATGGGGACCGGAAGAAGAAGAGGAGGAGGAAGTGGTTGAAATGACGAAGCTGACAAAAGGTGATGTGAAGACGGTGGAGAATAGTTAGGTGAAGAGGATAGGTAGCAGTTTCTTCAGGAACAATCGGTTGAATAGGGATAATGAGTTGAATGGGGACAATGGGCTCGATTGGAGGCTTTGGTGGAGGAGTGAGGATAAGACTATTAGGAACCAACACTATTTCAGCAAGTTGCTACGTACATTTCAGTCTGATCAATTACCACAGACGGCACCAGTGTTAAAATGCACTTTTACATTATAGGGATTTTAAGTTCTTCAGGTTCTTGGGAGTGGTAGGGGTCTGATAAATCAGAGGCCCTGTAACTTGATTTTCCCAATTAACTTATCTAAACCGTACTACATTAACATTCAAAACTCTGTTTAATCCAAATTATTGTCAAATCTCTGGTTAGTCTTCTCACAGATTACTGTTCGTACTCAGATTAATACTTCCTCAGTACGTAGCAGTGGAGTTATTCATTACCGTAGCATAGACTTATAATCCATAACGTAATGGACTCTGTTAATCACAAGTTAATGTAATTAAATAAAGATGAAAACAATAATACTCAGACTTCTCGAACACTGCACTACAACGACTTCCCAAACCGCAATCGCCCAGACAGAGAGTTTGGCGATACTGCTCGTCCTCTACCGGAGCGTCACAGCAATGCCTTTTTATTAGTTGATAAGTCGATACATCTCTTCACACGACCTTTCGGTTCGTGCGGAATATGAAACCTTTCATTTCACACGCGATAGGAAACTATAGGAATTATGAAAATACAAAATGCCAATCTGGCGGCTTACACTGGCACGCACGGTGGACTTGAACCCGCAATGGAACAAAAGTTAGGGCTCATCTACTATACCCTGTATATACATGGTTCTGGCTAACTTAAAGGTTCTAGAAATCTTTTTTTTCAGCAAATCCAACATCTGTTTTAGGATTTCCGGTTCTACGAGCTGAGCATCAGTTCTAACTAAACTTGCCGCAATTACTTAACTCACCAAAATTTCAGCCTGTGTCTGCAAAAAGGCCTCTTGCAGGTAGAAGTCATTTGACTGTGCTGCATCACGGCGCAATCTCATCTCATTGATCTGATCATCTACCCTTGAAAGTCTGTCAGCTTGAACACCTAATTGCTTTTCTCTTCTCTCCAACTCGTGGGCTTGATACTGAATAGTCTGGTAATATGCATCTCGTTCCTTTCTTACCCCTGCTATCTCCTTTTGCAATTGATTAGTTGAGATCATCTGAGCTTTAAGAGTAGAATTTGCTTCGAACAAATTGGCATTCACTCTCTGGAGTTCTTCATTAGTCCGCTTGGCTAAATCAGCCATCTCCTGTCCCTTCTGCACAACTTCATCTAGCTGTACTCTCGTTTCTTCCAGTAAATTTCCAAGTGCTACACGAGCATCTTCTTTATCTTGGACTAACTATTTGAACTGTAGAATTTCTGCATCACAAGCACTTAATAAATCATCCTTGGCTCTTAACTCAGCCAACGTAGCATCTCTTTGATTGATCAGCGAATCCTGTTCGGCAAGTGTAGTCTGGAGCTGTTGAAAATGCCTGTAATGTAAAAGTGCATTTTTAACACATCTAAATGTGCTAATTATGTACAAAGACTTTTAATTCTATTAGCTAAAGATGCAATACTTTAACCATTTTCATGCATTAGGCTGTACAATTGAATTTTCAATGACATTTTTGAATGTATAGCCTTAGAGCCACATAATCTCTCAAGTGTGCACCAAGCTTCATAGGATGATTGGGATTCATCTATGTGATGTATGTATTCATCATCTAATGAGGTGAGAATAATGTCTAAGGATTGTTCATCTTTAATTGCATATTGAGCTCTATGGGTAATGGTTTCATTTGTGGATAAATGCTTTACAATTACATTCCAGAAGCTTTTCTTCATTAAGTACCCCGAAGTTTCATTTGCGAAGTATGAAATCCTACCCCTTTGAACTTATCAACTCCTTTGTTTTCATGCATTATTAATGGAGAAGTATAACGAAGAGTGACTGACTCTCACAGTGTCTAACTCCTTACAGAAAACTTTTATTTAGTGGATTTATTTTGATGTAATGGTCTTAACACTCAATGATGAGGGCAATGTCTAATCCCTAAAAAATATAGCATTAATGTCTTTGAAAATTGGATACTTTCTTGATAGGATGTAAGCTTAGATCACATGAAATTACAAGTTGCCTAAATTTCCACCATGAGCTAAGAATAGAAGAATGTTAAATATCTTTCCATGAGGAATCATAAGAGTGTGGGAATTGGACATTCTAAAGTTTGTACAATATGATGAAACAAATAATGTCCTATAGCATCACGTACATGCCTTTGTTTTGCATGATTCGATTTTTGGATGTGAATACAATATTCCAATGGCTATCGATAATGACTTATGCTTGCATATTACAAAAAACACTCTCATGAGAACTCAAAATATGAAATCTTTTAAGTAAAATATGAAACCTTTTTCTTCTCAGTCAATCACTACCTCTGTTGTTGACAGTATACCTGTAGAGCACTAGATCTTCGAATGGAAAAACAGTATACCTGTATATGAATACAATCTTTAGTCCAATAGTTTTAATTTGCCACTAAGTGCAAAAAACGTGTGAAAGGATGAGAAATACGACAGTAGACATAATGTCCTCCGAATGTGGCGGTTTATACTTTATTCAAGAAGATGCCACTTCGATTGAGCATGATCATGTGCGACACAAGCTCTGATACCAATTGATGAAGTTTGATTGTTATAGTGCCCTGCAACAGATGATAATCACAGAGTGACGGATGATCAAGTAGCTGCTACAAAGAGAGAAGATAGACAGAGAGAATTCGCTCTACCTCATACATGTACAAATACAAACTAGAAATTGTGCCTTTTCATGAAGTGACCCAATGACCTTTTCTTGTACAAAATGAAAGAGGCCTTTGGCCAATGAAAAAGAGGATAAGGAGAAGATAAGATCTTCTCTTTGTTAGACGAGATTCACACATAAGCTATTACAAGCTCATTTACAACATTAAATACATGATGCTCAAAGGATGTTCTAGCAGGGTCATTTATTCTAAAATAAATCTCTGATGTTTTACTTCCACACATTAGGAGTTGGAAGACTTCACAAGAGACTTGGAATGCTCTTGAAGCATTCTTCTCATCAAGCACCAATGCAATGAAGAATCAACTATGGATGGAATTCACCACACTCAAGAAATTGTGTAATAGAGTGTGATTGATTTTGTCACCAAATTAAAGGACATAGAAGAACAAATTGGAAGCATTGGAAAAATCTTTGATGAAGAGGAAATAGTAAGGCAAGTAATCAAGAAAGACAGATGATAAATTGGTAGATTTCACCACATCCATAACCACTACATGGACATGCAAGTTCATGATTTTGACACCCTCATGGAACAACTATTCACACATGAGGCAAAGCTTATGATAAATGGAGATAACTCAAAAAGAAATAAATTCTTAGCTTTGTATATAGATAACAATAAGAACAAAGATAGCAAAGGCAAAGGTAAGAAGTCTCATGATGAAGGTAGCTCCTCTCAAGCAAAGTTCGCAGGTGGAGGTAGAGGCTCAAGAGGAAGAGGTGGAGGAGGAAGAAAAGGCAATGGAAGAGCTCAAAACGCATCGCGATGTGCGATATGTGGCCTAACTAATCATATCACTAAGAATTGTTCTAGGAATCCTAGGAATGAAAGAGGTAGACGTTACAATAAAGGAGGTTACATTCAAGAGCTACATTCAACAACTACAATGGATACAATAACAACTTATATAACAACAACTACCAAGCATGATATAGAGGAAGGAGAGACTACAACAACTATACATATGACCAAACCCAAGACGGTTCATTCCTTCTAATGAACATGATCATGAAGGAAAGTAAAGCAAATAAACATGTCTTCTATATAGACTATGGTTTCTCAAATCATGTAGTAGGGAATGTAGCTCTACTCTTACACTTGGAGGATCTAAGGAATAGACATGAAGTCCAAACAGGAGATGAAACAAGACACCCACTTGAGAAGATAGGCGATGCAAAGACTTCAAATGGTAATATGAACCTATTCAGTAAGGTCTTATATTTGCCAACTATTACCAATAACCTCATAAAGTGTAGATCAAATTATTGAGAAGGGATTGCAAGTGACATTCACAATGAATGGAGCATTTGTTGAGGATCCACATCAGGGATGCAAGAGGATAGAAAGAGGAGAAAAGTTAGGTAGATTATTTACATTTGGACCTCAAGACACTAGAAATATTCCATTGTTCAATTATGGTAGCCAAACTCTATCAGAGTTGGAAATTTGGCATAAGAGATTAGCTCACATAGATGGAAGAGCTCTCAAACAAATCAATAGGGATCATAGTTTACTTGGTCCACCAAATATATCCAAAAAACACATGATCTATAAATATAGTGCTTGTCAATTTGGTAAGTCACATAGACAACCATTCACAAAGAAAGGATACATTCATGGAGATCTATTAGAGCTAGTCTATATAGATGTATGGGCCCCAAGCCAGGAACCCTCAATCTCTGGATCCAAGTTCTATATGTCATTTATTGATGATTATAGTAGATGGACCATAGTATACTTCATGAAGCATAAGGATGAAGTGTTTTCATGTTTCAAGAAATACGGAGCTCTTGTTGAAAAAATGGGAGGCAAAACTCGAAGAGACTAAGGTGAGATGGAGAGGGAGAATATTTCTCACATGACTTTTATTCCTATCCCCAAGAGAGATGAATTAAAAGAGAGATCACTACCCAGGGTATACATGAGAATAAAATGGAGTGGCAAAGAGAAGAAATAGAACAATTTTGGAGGTTGCAAGATCAATGCTAAATAAGAAAAAATACTCAACTACTTGTGGGAAGAGGTTGTATCTACAGCCCCATACTTGATCAATAGATTCCCATCAAAGGAACTGGTTGGTATGACACCATATGAAGCATGGAATGGAAGAAGAAATAGCCTTGATCACTATAGAATATTTGGGTGCATAGCATATGCAAACATACTTTCACAAATAAAAGGCAAGTTGGATCCAAATGTAGAAAAATGCATCTTCATCGGCTATGATCTTAATTAAAACTCTTATAAGCTATAAAATCCAAGCAAAAGACGGTTCATTGTAAGTAGAGATGTACTGTTGGATGAAACCAAATCTTGGTTTGAAATGATGCAACGAAAATCAAACTTCCCTATGATGTAGAGGAAGACTTTCCAACATTATCAAAGAAGAATAAGCTTACACTTCAAGCATCAAGTGATTTTGATGATGATCAGAAGACTTTAAGGAGGGAAATCAATTCTTGGAACTCCAAAGTTAAGGCCAAAATGTAGGAGTTTAGAGATGTGGCAGAATCATCTCATTAAACTATAACAAGATGTGGTAGAGAGAAAAGGAAGCCAGAAAGGTATGGATATGATACTTCTTCAGTCACTAAACATGCAATATATACACCATAAAATTAAAACTCTCAAGAACCTTCTACCTATGAAGAAGCCAAGAAGAAGGGAGAATAGATAAGTGCCATGGAAGAAGAAATAGAATCTTTATAAGAGAATGAGACTTGGGAGTTGGTATCCAAGACTCCATCTATGAAAGTCATTGGTTCAAGATTGATATATAAGGTAGAGAAGAATTCTAATGGTTGAATTAATAGCTACAATGAAAGACTTGTAGCCAAAGGTTTTGCACAAACTCAAGATATTGATTATGAAGAAACATTGTCACCTCTTGCAAAAATGGCTACTATTAGAGTACTCATGAGTCTTGCATCTTCCAAGAATCAAAAGATATATCATGAGTGAATCTAAGACACAAAAGGGAGATGCACTCTCATATTCTCAACACCCCCTCGACAGCTCCATTTTGTAGATTATGGAGGCTACTAGGGTATGAGAGAAAGGTCTGCCAAGAATGTACCAGCAACAACACGAACACCAAATAGGAAGTCTCCATCTAGAAATCCATCACCTCCAAGTGGTATCGACCATGTGGGATTACCATGTACTCCATAGGATGTCCATGACACGAATCAACCAGATGCTCCATAGGTAGGCCACCAACAAGGTACAAGAACAAAACAAGATCTCACTAGACGTGATCACCTCCATGCAAGATAGGTAGGATGACTCCATGTGATATGTGAGAAACTCCAAAGATTTGACAATATCCACAACGAGATGTGCATCACTAAGAAGTAGGTCCTATAAGAATGAAATATAAAGCATGAAGCATAAAATCATAGTCACATGGTTGTACATCTATATGTTGTCCTCCATGGAGTGTACAAAGTCTTGATGTGTGTCATTAGGACCATGGAAGCCCCATCTAGACCGAGAAGCTCGCCTAGAAAATGATCCAATTGAGGGATGAATCCAAGTAGATGCAGGATTATCCTATGCTAAATGAAAAGATATGTACTCCATGAACGGAAAAATACATGTTCAGAATGCTATAATAGACGAGTTAATTGGACTCTCGAAGAAAGGAATCAAAAATGATGAGTCAGTAATCCTAGAGTAATGCTCAACTGAAGCGGAGGGGAACTATAAACCTTTGATGGTACAATAGGATGTGTAGCAATCTGAGATATACACTGAGATGGTATCTCTGATTCCTCTTGCTCCAAAATTGCATCATGATCTGGAAAAGCGATGTACAAAGAGAGCATGCTCCAAATAGTGTGAATGTCCAAAGATGGAATGATCCCCCCTTTGAAGCGGAAATGGGAGGATCCGAATGGGATGAATACTTTGTGAATTCATCAAGCTTGCAATCTTTGGTTACTATAAATGAGTGACTCTTTGGGTCATAGAGTTTGTATGCTTTTTGACTTTCACTATAACCGATGAAAATGTACTACTTAGGCCGATCATGATCATGGCCTTGGACATAGGCATCACTATGGAAAGGGCAAAAATAGCTCACACTCAGCTTCTTCTGAAAGTAATCCTCAAATGGTGTTTGGTTTTCAAAAACATCTCAAAACTCTCTGTTCTAAGTATGTATTGTTGTCTATACTACTTTAGATCAAAAACTTAGTGGAAGTTTCTTTTGCCTAAGCATAACCTTGGCCACCTCGATCACACTTCAGATCTTCTATAATGTAATGCCTTGCTGAGTATCTTCCTTGGATTGATACTAAATGCAGTGTTGCTTCAAGTACTTGGAGAAGTTCTGATTGACAAAGCTATTGTCTCCATTAGATCACATGATCTTCAAAGAACTTGGAAATTCATCTCCAACTGTTTGTGTCCACTCCTTAAACTTGGCAAGGACATCTTCTTTATCCTTTGGTGAATAAACCCAAGTGTATCTAGTGAAGTCATCTACTATCAGGAAGAAGGGAATTGGCCCACTAACAGAAGGTGTATGCATAGGTGCACAAATATCAGCATGGACTAATGCTAAGGGTTTAGTTGTAGAAATGGATACTTCTATAGGAAAAATGGCAATTGTTTGCTTGGCACATGCTTAGCAGTTCAATTCCACTTCTGCATTCCTATATAAACCTTTGATAAGATGATTGGAAGAGATTTTTTCTAAGAAAGAGGTATGTCCAAATCTGTAATGCCACAAGCTAAGACTTGAATCTTTGGCCAAAAAACTTGAAAGCTTGTAGAGACCTTTTTCTTCATAGCCTTGAGCTATCACTTCATTGGATTCACGATCAATTACTTGAACTTTGTTGTGATCGAATTGCACTGTGATGTTGAAGTTTTTAATGGCCTTTACTGGGAGAAGGATTTTACAAAGGCATGCTACATAAAGAACATCTTCGAGTGACTTTGTCTCGCCTTCAGAGTTTGTGATTATTTTTTTAATAAAGGAAGTTCGGCCTTTTTAAATAAAAGAAGTTCAGAGTTTGTGATTTGAAATTTTTCTCTTCCTTGGAGTTCAATGCACTTGTCTTCAAGATAAACTTGACATGTATGCTCTTTAAACTAATGAAAATCATCTTTTTCATGGCATATGTGTAATGAAGCCCCACTCTCAAAAATGTATTCTTTGATGGGAGTGGATGCAATAAGAGCCTTGTGTTTAGTTGTGAGAAAGAGATCTTCACTTGTGCAATGCGAGTGATGTTCAGTTTTTGGTGTAGACTTAGACTTATTCTTGCTCTTCTTCTTGAAGCAATATTTTTCATTGTGTCCAGGCTTGCCACAATAATTACAAGTGAACTTCTTCATGCCATTGTCCTTCAATTCTTGATCAGCTTTTTGTCCTCTATGCTTGTGGAAGGTGGCTTTAGCCTTCATGGCTATTTGTTGGAAAGCTAGGGTCTTTTGTCTGAAGTCATGGAGAAGCAAAGATCCTCTAACTTCTTTCCAAGTGAGTGCTTGACCTCTATTGTATAGAGTGATCACAAAAGTCTCAGAAGACGGAGGAAGCTTGTTGAGTAACCTAATGGCCATGTCTTCACTTGAAACTTGTTGTCCACAAAGTGCGAACTTGTGTTGATAATCTTCAAATCGGGCTATAACTTTTGTGATGGTGTCTTGAGGATGTATAGTGAGATTGTGAAACTTGGCCTCTATTGAATAAATCTTAGATGGTGCTTTTATCCTCATATAGATTTGCTAGAGTAGCCCAAGCATCTTTTGAAGTCTTACATGCAGTGATGCGACCCTTTGTCAATTCATCATATGTGATGAGAAGTTGTCCTAATGCTCGCTTTTCCTTTACATTCCATATATTCTAAGCTTCTAGATCGCTATCCTTATCAGGCTCTCATTCTCTTCCTTTGACTACCTCACACAACAATTTTTTATAGAGGTATGCCCCAATAGTGTCCTTCCATAGTTTTTAATTTGTGCCATTTAGCCTTTCATCTTTTGGCATGAATATTGGCATAAAGGAGGATAAATATAATTGACTTGAGGAGATTGCATTTGAAATCGTTGATAATATCATCGTTTAAATGAAATCACCATACATACGGAGATGAAAAGATATTGGTTCAAAAAATTGAGTTAGGGTAGGGGTGAAGGGGCTTAGAGTAGCCCTACACGTGGACCAAAATTGAAGTGGATAGCTTGGAGGGGGGGAGGTCTTAGAGTAGTCGTACATCGGATAATGCGAGAGAGACGAGTTGATGCAAGAGGGGGCATAGATTAGCCCATTGCATACCATGAAACCTTAGAATAGTCTAGGGACTAGAACTAGTCTTTTGGTGGGCTTAGACTAACCTCTAACCCACAACAACACACATGAAAGATTCCTCTTTCTTATATTTGAGTTACAAGGTTGGGAATTTAGTGCCAAAGTGTTCCAAAATAGAGTTAATACTCTCGCTTAAAATGTGCTTGGGGTGGCAAAAACTAAGGGTTGAACCCTTGGAAAAATTACAAGGAAAATCTTTAGGTAATGCCAAATGGAGTTCCACAAAGTAAGGGTTGAAGCCCTTGGAAGAATGCAAAATGAACCTTTTAGTAATTACAAGAAAAATTGCCAAATTGAATAATGAAAGGTAGAGAATTCCTTGAACAAAACATGCCAAATGAAATAGGGGCTTCAAATGAGGGTTATATGCCTTTACATTCCTTTATTAAGATAATCCCATAGAGATGCTAAATGACATAGATTATGCATGTTTTATCCGCATGTGAACCTTGTCTTTGGAGAACCATTATCAACTTTGCATAATTGTGCTTCAAAGTGGAAACTTATCACACTCTATCCACAGAGGGTGGGAGGCAGGGAAAAATGGGAAATATAGGTGGAAGAGAAGGGTGGAAGGGTGGGAAAATGGGCAGAATGTAACCCAAAGAGAGCATAAATGGATGGCAAAAAGGCCTCTTCCAATGAGTGGAGAGCCACACTACCAAGCTCTACCAACACCACCACTAAAACGACTACCAAAATCACCACCAAGACCTCCACCTAGTGCCTTGATACCATGTAGAGAGTACACACATGGAAACAAAACGAAAAGAAGAGTGTACTCACAAAAGAAAGAGTGTGAGAGAATCAAAGTGACTAGACCAAGAAATGGGTAAACTCACTTGGATTAGAAATGAGCTTGCCAAGAGCATGGAGTAGGCTCCTCAAGCTTCTAACCAAGGACAAATAGGGGAAGAGGCCCTCCTTATATAGATTTGGGAGGGACTCTCCAAAGTACATCTCATTTGAGATAATTTCCCTACAAAGGAGAATAAATACAATGGTAGAATCAAATGGCAAGGTACCCAAATACAAAGGATATAATAAAAAATAGAAATGGAATAGAAATAGAGTGACTCTAAGACACAAAAGGGAGATGTACTCTCATATTCTTAACACCTTAGAGTATAGAGGACCTCTCACAAAATCAAACAATCCCATCTTCAATGAGTATATGAATGACCTCCCCTTTTCTTGCAAGTCTTGTAATTCCTCAAAGCTTATTGGATGCTCGCTCTAGACGTAGTTGATCTTAGACAGATATTATTTGGAAGTGAGTAGTGCTATTTCTTTGACCGAGCCATCCATAAGCATGGAGAAAGTGCTCATGGTAGTCGGAGGAGTGGAAGAGTCCCAACACTTGAAGCACGAAATCAGACTTAAGTTCGGAAATAGTGGGCGATAGAGAATACTCCCTCAAAGGCCATGAACAGCTATATGTGGAGCAGTAATGTAGCTTCATATGAGTAAGAACTTCATTCAATCGAGAATTTCCAGAAAGACCTATCAAATTTGTTCACTACGAGAGGAAGAAGAAAGTGATCGTGAAGATATCATTTTTATCGACGATGAAGATGATATTATGCGCTCCCGTACGACCTTTGAAAAGGATCCTGGTTGGAAATTACTCGCACAGTCTACCTTGTTGAATTAGTAGAGCTTGGCCAGGATCCTGGACATGCCGCTGTAGCCAGCAGCGGTGGGTCTTCTGAGCTCTTATACCATTTGTGGAGGTTCACCAGCAATGGCATCTCTGACTCTCCATGGATACACACAGACAAGACACGAGAGAGAGAGAGAGAGAGAGAGATACACACATCAGTGCAGGGGCATGAGCTACCCAAAGCAAAAGAGTTACAAAGATGACAACATAGCAAATCTATGTTGGGAGTACACAAGGCCGTTGCCACGTAGTCAGAAACCAAATATTGTTGTTTTGTTTTATTTGAGGTACCCATTTCCACGCGTGATTTAGACGGGAATCAGTCTTTTCGGACAGATCAGCTCAAATTGCTTGAGGTCGTCCGAGCCTGCGTAGCCTAGTGCACGATGCCTTGAAGTTGTGAAAGGAAGCCTTGAGTTCAAGTCTTGCCTAGACATCTCCATGAGGTTCTCATCATGGGTGCCTCTACCTTAGGAGGTTGGGTATGTGAGTGTGTATTTCCAATTCATTGTACTTTCCAAAAAAAATATTCCTTGAGGTCGTGGCTTTTTTAATGGTGCAATCCAGAAGGGATAATTGACACATATTTTTGAATAATGATTAGCACGACTAATCTTCGTTGGTGAAAATATTAGTGATGTACTTGGCAATGATCTTTTTGGCTACATTCGCATTGACGATTCATTACGTACTCTTGTCTTAGCGATCCCCTATTTTACTTGAATTCCATTTTATCTTAGGGATCGCTCTTCTATTTAAATTCCTAGTCGAAAGGAAATTGATACACTTGACGTATTGCTGGTGATGAACTTTGTCCAAGGGAAAAACATGAGTTGGGCACCAAGAACTAACCTGCCAAAGAGTCGCGTGGCTTTTCAATATTGTAGTTTGGCATCAAGTTTATTGAAAGCCTAGTCAATTGTTGATTCATCGATATGTGGAATCCCATATGGTTGCCGAGAAGTCTGAAGATTTGATCTAGATCAATCTCTTTTTAGCCGTCGTTTAGGAGAAGTTGGAGAGACAAATCGGGGAGTGTTTTAATGGCAATTTAGGAGGATTACCAATCCAACGAAGAACAAAACATAAATACACAATCCCAAAATATCGTTACAGAATTAGGATTATTCAGTAAAACATTGGTGTGACCTACAGAGATCTTGAGTGTTTATAGATCCTCGCATTTGGGAAGCATGATGCTTCAAATGGATCCCCTCTAGACATGGAGTGCAATCTTGACTCCGAGTCCATCCATTGCGGTACAGAGATCCCCATCGATGTTCCTACTAGAGAAGCCATTGCCGCCGAGGGTGGAAACAATCAGAATGAATCATTGAAACCATATGTAGTCGAGCCGAATAAATAGTAATAATAAAAAAACGTTTGACACGCGTAGAGGTAGTAGCGGAATGACCAATATACAGAAATTCCTTCTAAGTTGTAGTTATAGTTTCGTGGAGAATCGTTATGGATCATATATGTCTCGTGTTTGTTTCTGGACTACTCCCCACATTCAGAAATGAAGTAGGCTTCAATTAGAATATCTGTGATTATGAGTCATGAAATGAGAGTTTTAGGAACACAAAGCGCTTGGAATGTGAATCTTTCTCGCATCGATCGTAGGTTAGAAGTTATTCGTTTGTAGACATTATGATGCGCAAGAATGCAATGGAACATTGTATAATATTTAGAAATGTCCGAGCCCACGTAGCCTAGTGGCTGATGTCTTGAAGCTGTGGAAGAAAGTCCTGAGTTCAAGTCTTGACTGGACATGTCCATGAGATTTTGATGATGGGTGCCTACATGTTACGAGGTTGGATGTGTGAGTGTGTATCTCCAATTCATTGTACTCTGAAAAAAATAAAGAAAAAAAATTCAGAAACCTGCAGCTTGCTTTCAACTATTTTACAGCGTTCTTTGCCATATGTAGAAAAAGATGCATCATGATAATCATGTAATATTTGAGCTTCCAACGGAGACTTAGAAGATATGAATAATTGATTGTTACAATATAAAGATCCATTCTGCAAATGAAATTTATCCCGATACATTGATATTTTAATTGCATGCAAAGATGCAAGGTGCATGCATAAAAAGAGTCGTGATTCACTTATCCTTGAATTTGAATGAGAGTATAAGAATTTATTATAGATAGAAGATTACATAAAAGTTCTGACTCAATGCATGAGCGACCTTATTTTCCTTACCAACCAAATACTTAATGTCAAAATCATACTCTCTTAATAATTCAATCCAACACTTTTGCCTATTGCTGAGCAATGGTTGTGTGAAAATGTATTTTAGACTTTAATGCTCCATTTTCAATTCAGACTTAACTCATAACAATAGATGTCTACAATGCTAAAGGGCATGTACAACAAGAAGCATTTCTAGATCATGAGTAGGATAACTAAGTTCATGTTTTCTTAATTTTGTGGATTCATATGCAAGGACCCTAACATCCTATGAAAAGCTTTTCCCATTTTAACTATATTCAAATTATAATTTTTAATGAGTTTTTGTTTCAATGATTCAAACAATTTTTGGCAACCATCAATCCACACAAATCCTAGATTCTAGTATAGTCAACTATGTGAGGTGATTAGCCATCTTATAGAAATCCGTAGTATGTTCTCTTTCATGTTGCACCAATTCTAAAAAATGTCTAACATCCATGACACTTTTGGAAATTTGCGAATCAACTATTGTTTTCACTTTATCCTCATCTATATGAATTCCCTCTCGAGATATGACTCTTCATAGTTACACAAGTTTATCTTTAGCAAAGAAACACTTACACTTCTTTCAATACATGTTGTGTTCTCTAAGAGTTCGCAAAGTCTTCTTGAGATGTACAACATGCTCACAATCATGTTTAGAGTACACCAATGTATCATCAAGAAATTCTAAGATGAATTTTTCTAGGTAATCATACAAAATATTGTTCATGAAGCACATGAATGTATTACGAGTGTTTGTTGATCCAAAAGGTAAAATTGAAAACTCATTTTTTCCATAGCCTATTGGATTATTGCTAAAGTTTGAGCTAATGAGCCCATGCCTATAATTGAATTTCTTTGATTCAATCACATGGAAACTCCTAGAAAAAACATCTATCATAAAACGTTAATGTAAGGTTTTCAATGTATTTCTTTGTTTAGTGTAGTTGTCCATTGGCCATCTCCATAGGTCTTGTTATTTGCATATTTAGGGGTATCCTCAAATTCTACCCCAACTGCGAAGATAGAAAAAAATATGCACTACCAAATTGATCAGAGATATGATTTTATGTTTACAAATTGTACCTAAAATCATAAGTACAAAATCCCTTCAAAAATAACTAGCTACGATGCGACATAAAGTAGAGCTAGGAAACTTACCTCCATCATCTACTTTGTCATCATCAATAAAAAAGATATGCTTTCTACTCTTGTGTTCTTGAAAATTGTATAACTCCATCTTCTTCTCCATATGGTAGTTACATAAACCCTTTTCTGATTGCTCCTTGAATCCCTTGCATAGAACACAACTAGAGAACATATGAGTTTTCATATAGGAATTCCACCATAGTTTTGTGATGCCACATAGGTATAGGATCCCAAACTTTGACTTGGACTCCTCACTCAATTGTTCAAGATCAAGAAAATCTTCTCTCTTTAATCCATGCCTCAAGATCTTCATCACTCTTCTTGTCGCCAACAAAATCATTAAATTTTGCCTTCTTGAAGACTTGGTTGAGAGCAAACTCAGCATGCTCCGTACCTTCATAATTGCATTTGTTTCTTCCTCTAAGCACATTAGATGTTCCTAAGCCCCATAAAGCTCACCATTCATCTCCAAGAACGCATTTTACGTGCCTTCTGGTTGCTTTCCGCCTCATTGTTTGTGTAATTCTCCATGAAGGTCCTGAATAAGTTCCTCTTGTTCATGAATAATTTGTCTCAAACCTTCCATCATTGTCGATGATCAATTCTACTCTAATACCACCTATGTCACTCAAGAATAGTATCTCAAATACCAAATGTGGAGAAATTTCACTCCAATATGCATAGCAAAAGTTATAAAAACCTCTTTTTAAAACTGCCCTATTAGCCACATGCTTAATAAAATATGATTCAACTATAGTTCAAAGATCCAATGGCTATTAAATATGACCCACACATAGTAGATTGTTGTAACTTTCTAAAAAGCTAAGGATGACTCCGTTTTGAGTTCATATAGCCAAGAAATCAACTATCTAAACATAGACTACATGTCAACTTACGTGAAGAAAAAATGGAGATTCACAAGAAATATTTATATTACTTAGTTAAGATGAATCTAGCGAACATATTTAAATTAAAAGAATTATGAAAGATATTCTTTCCAGCAATATATAATATGCATTAAATTGAAAACTTCGTTGAGAGATATAACCTTCACAAAGTGGCTATGTATAGAAGGTATGCAACTAGAATACCTATGTGCATTGTAGCACACTATTGAGAGCCCTTCTGATATCCATTGGTGTCTGAAGGATGAGCATATGCTTTGCACCATCTTCTTGTCATCTCCATAAACTTCCACTTACAAACACCTTCCATATATAGAGAAATGTGCATGGGAGTTTTGTCTCTTCAGCTACACTTGCATCTTCACTCACCTCTTGAATTTTGGTGCTCCAAATCACTCTTTATGGATAAATTTGCACCTTTTCTGATTATTCCAACCTTCCAATCATAATTTGGATTTTATTTAGGACATAAAAACATTCGCACCTTTTCACTTTAACAATCTCCTTTATGGTCAGGAGTGTAAGCATTTTAGTTTCAATGCCTAGCTTCCTTTTGAGCATACAAGAAATACATAAATGATGAAGAGGTAACTAATGCGAGGTGAGTATGTGTCAAGCTTCACAATTAGAGCTTTCTCAAGTTCCATAACACTCAACAAAAGCCTCATATTGAGTGAAAAATTCTTCCACTTGTAGTGCCCTCAACACCTCCTTCAATTCCACTATAGGGTCATAGAGATCTTGTGTGCCATAAGAACATTTCTTTATGGTCTTAACCACCTTTGAGGGTCTAAATTTACTCAAGTGTTCTCTCTTTCTAGATAGATGGAAATCATCATCTTCTTTGTGTGACTTATGTTTTCTTGCCCTTTCTCTTTTTTTACCTACTCATGCCCTATTCTAACCTTCGTCTTCCCAAGTTATGCACAAAGATTACTTCTCGAGCTTCCATTATTTTCTCTCTATTATTCCTTGAGGACTTTGTCGATCTGGCTTATGTAGGGGGAAATCTTTTGGGCCTTTCCAGAAATGAGTCTATTTATTATAGTCAGAGACTAAGTACATTCATTCAAAATCATGAATCACATCCCAACTCATATACTTAGTATTCATGCTTAGTATGAGGCTTTCCAAAAGGCCTCTTTTGTAGCCACATTATATTATAGCTCTATGGTGGTATTGTCCTCAGTTATCTTCCTGGTAGTTATGATTCTAGTAAGGAGGAGTGCATGGAGTTTTTGTCGGATCATCCTCTTTAGAATTTTGGACTTCCAACTCTAAGAGAACCTTCCCAAAGTCCTTTATCCTCTCAGGATGATCCATTCTCAGACTTGATGACTAGGTGTTCTATGCAATAGGGGAGCTCTGCATTCCTCAACTTCAGTAGTAACCTTCTCAAATCGTAGTCATAGATGTGAGCACCTGATTGGTTGGATCCGATGCACTCCAAATGATCCTTATAAGGTCCTTCTAGCATCTCTAGATATGTAGCACTGTTGCAGTGAGTCTATGAATTAATCTCTGCATGATGTAAGAACTTTTGTTTAGATCAAGACTTGACCCCATGGGTGACACAAGCTATAGAAGATATTAGGATTTATCCATTAACCTTGCCAAGGTACTTGCTTGAAGTAAGGTTCATGAATTAGCACAAGTTCCCTTTCTCTCCCTTTTCAAATTAACCCTTTAATGTTTGTACACTTATTAACTTGCTTGTTGACTTATTATCCCTTTTTAATTCTTGTCTCAATGCATCATCGTTAGGAGTATGTTTCATTGTTTTAGTTGATTGTGAATCGGAACTTTATGTTATTTTCCTTGAATTCTTATCATGAGTACAAGTAGACTTACACTTGACTCCTTTACATTTTCTTTCACTTGAGTATTCCTATCATTACTCTATGTACTACTGCTAGCACTAACACATTAGCCTAAGCTAGAATCGACAAGAGATTCTTGTAAATTTCCAACCTCAAGACAAGTACATTGCTCTGAGTAGCCCATCAAAGACTCTCAAGCCTTGCTCATCTATTTTGACACTTTTCTAGTGCCTCAGAAACTCCAATTTTTGTTTTGTAATCCTTGATATCCACCAAGAAACCTTAAAAACAGACTAGATAAAAGTCAAAAAATAAAACCTAAAATTTTCTAGTCTAGGTTGTTCCTCATGATAGAGAGGGTCTATCACAATAGACTAGTTAGTCATGATAGATGGGGTCTATTAAGATAGAGCATTCTCTTACAATAGAGCACTCTATCATGATAGGGAACTTTGTCCAGGTAGCCGATCATGATAGATGGTCTGTATATCACGATAGAAGGGTCTATGGTGGGGGATGTCTATCTTGATGGATCGGATGGTCTCTCATGATTGACATGTCTATCACAGCATAGGGTGTCTCTCATGATAGATGGGTATCTATCAACACTTTGGTATGTCAGGAGGATTTGTATATTAGAATAGATGAGGGTTTCTTGTGATATACGATCTGTATTGTGTATCGCAATCAAGACATATAGTTGGTCTATCGTGATGCACATGATCTATTGTTGTCAATCTATCAAATAGAAAAATGTCTATTGTGATGGAGCGATCTCTCATGACACAGGTGGTCTATTGCGATAGGCCAAGACTATTTCATGTCACACATTTTGGGTCTATCATGATAGCACCACAAACTCAAAATTTTTGGAAAACATCTAGTGTATTAGGATGCCGCTAGGAAGACCTATGTGGTCTTGCACATGCAACAAAGAAATCCAACATTTTTGTCCATCACAATAGTCTGAATCCATCGGCATGAACTTTGAAAAACTATAGATGTGCCTATGTACAATTGAAGGCATAAAAATGGAGAGGAAACCTGCAAGAGAATGGTGAATAGAGAAAAAAAAAAAACACAATTACACTTGATCTCCCTCTCTCTCTCTCTCTCTCCTTACTAAAAAAAAAAAAGGCAAGTGAAGGCATGTGGGTAGATATAGAAAGAAACAAAATAAATGACAAAGAAAATGGTGTGGCTATGGTAATGGGTGGTAGAGAAGATGATGATGATGGAAAAATGTATGAAAATGAGTACAAAAGCTAACAAAATCTACCAAAATTACCTTCCAACATCAATCTCTCAACATTCTTACCATCATACATTTGTCCTTAAGTGCGCTCCCTAGCAATGATGCCAGATATGGTGTCACTCATGAGAAGGATGAGTACCATGTAGAGTATTGGAGGAGATGGCTGACACCTTCCAAAGATAAGTTGGTGGTACTAATTCCTGCATCACACCAAGTATTTTGGAAGATGATCCTCAAAACATAGGATTAAAACACATAACTTGTTCTTTTGATCCTCAAAACATAGGATTAAAACACATAACTTGTTCTTTTCTTATGAACAAAAAACTTGCTATTTTGGTCACCACACCTACTCAAGAAAATGAACAGTACTCTTCCTTGGTAAAACTTGGAAAACCTACTTTTGGGAATATGTAATTGACAAAGGTAGCTAACTTTCACAAGTTATTTTGCTTAAAATGATAAACTATGCTCAGAGAATGATGTTTAGTAAAACTAAGATGCATCTTGACATTTTAGGGAGTTAGCAATATGTAGACGAGTGGACAATGTTTTGAACATAAGTCGAGAATGAATGAACCAATTTAAATGAAACTTTGTAGCACAAAAGTAGATGGTAAAATGATCTATACCAACTTGAATCATATCAAATGATGGAGTACACACTAAGAATTAGATCAGAGAAGCTCACGATTTTGAGTAGTACATGATAGAGTAGAAGAGATGAGATATGAGAAAACTATATGTATTAATGCACATAGATTACATTGACATTGGCACTGATTGCACAATGGTAGGGAAATATAAGAGCCATAATGTGAGCTGAATATGCCACACAAATTCCTCTGAAATCTTTGATATATCTTCCTCCCTTATGCTGCATATTCACGTGAGTAGATAGTCCTCTTTTATAGCCTTTTTGTTGGAGCCAAGATTCAAGTTTGAATTTGAAACTTTACCTAAAAGTGTTCCAAAGTTTTAGGACTTGATTTGCCATAAATCCTCACTGACTAGTTCATGGAAAGATTCTCCTATGAATCGGTAATTGGAAGTGATTCCATATATGCACTTTTACAAGGAGTAAACATCTATCTTTTACAAAACATCATTCATGTACTATTACATGAGTGCACATATGAACTGTAGGATAAGTGATTAAGAATTTAGGCTTGGAGTAATTGCACCAACATCAAGGAGCTCTACCTCCTTAATTATCAATTCATTGAGACATGAGGATGATATGAAAAGTGGGAATGAGTGATGTTCATGAAGGTGAAGGTAAGAAGCATGCTAGATGCACAAAAATAGAAGGTAGAGATGAAGAAGAGACAAGGGAATGAAGAATGATTCTATTTATTAAACAAAATCTCTCCTAAATTTTTATTCAAGCCCTAAGAATCTAACCTCAAAAATTTTCCTCTCTAAAATGATCTCTCTATCTCTTTTTATAGTTTTCTAGGAATTTTGATTGATTTCAAACATAACGTTTGGCATAGTTAAAAATAAGGTGCAAGACTAGTTTTGGATCATCCAAGAAGCTCTAAAAATCATGCAATTTGGTATGTGAGTTCTAATTTCACTCCTCAAGCTTCAAGACTCCTCAAGCCACAAAAGATGGAATGGTAATATATAGAATTGCATATTTATGTTATACATTTAGTGATAAAAATTTCTTGTGAATGTCTAATGATATTTGTTATATTAATAAGGTACAATATCTTTGGAAACAATGAAGGATTGACATCACATACCCTCACACACACATCCTCACATGCTTGGAAATCATCAGTGGCTACTTCATCCTCCTCTAGTGCTCCCAACAAGCCCACTTTTCAATTCATTAAGGATCAAGGGTGTTGTGAATTTGTTGGTGGTCGAATTGTTACACTTTTGGACATCCCTATGGGTTTTTTGTTTCCATGGATCAACAATGGTGGGTTTTATGCAAGCAACATCAAAAGATCCAATAATGGAAGGATGAGGAGATAAATTTCTAAAGGAAATGGATGGTGATTAATGCATTCCTGATTTCCTTGTTTATCTACTCTTTCTCATGGTAGAGCCCAAAGGGAAAATAATTTGCAAAAATGGTGAAAGACCTTAAGAATATTCTCCCGATGGCTGACAACATTAGGAGAGAAAAGATTAGATAGAGCATCTACACTACCCCTAAGAATCTCGTTGGAATGAGCATTCTGAATGCTTTAACACTTGCAAACAAACTTGAACTACATGATCAAAACGTGGTCCAACATGTCTTTGAAGTGTAGCAAATATTTGACCTTTGTATCCTAGCAATTGAAAGGCGTCTAAGCCATGCTTCATGGGATTCGGGGGGTCTAATGGGTGCTAAGCCCACCTTTCATTATCCTTTTCATTTTTTGATGTTAGTCGAGACGAGTAGATCAAGGTGATTCATATACTCATTGAGGATGTGATTCTTTGATTTTGTGAGAGGTCCCCTATACTCTAAGGTGTCAAGAATAAGAGAGTGCATCTTCCTTTTGTATCTTAGAGTCACTCTATTTCTATTCCATTTCAATTTTTTATTATATCCTTTGTATTTGGATACCTTGCCATTTTCTTTTACCATTGTATTCATTCTCCTTGAGGGGAATTATCTCAAATGAGATGTACTTTGGAGAGTTCCTCCCAAATCTATGTAAGGAGGGCCTCTCCCCCTATTTTTCCTTGGTTAGAAGCTTGAGGAGCCTACTCCGTGCTCTTGGCAAGCTCATTTCTAACCCAAGTGAGTTTACCCATTTCTTCGTCTACTCACTTCGAGTCTCTCACACTCTTTCTTTTGTGAGTATACTCTTTTATTATTTTGTTCCCATGCGTGTACTCTCTACATGGTATCAAAGCACTAGGTGGAGGTCTTGTTGGTGATTTTGGTAGCCGTTTTAGTTGTGGTGTTGGTAGAGCTTGGTAGTGTGGCTCTCCACTCATTGGAAAAGCATTTTTGCCATCCATTCATGCTCTCTTTGGGTTACATTCTTCCCATTTGCCCACCCTCCCACCCTTTTCTTCCACCTATATTTCCCATTTTTCCCTCCCTCTCACACTGTATGGATAGAGCGTGATAATTTTCCAATTTGAAGCACAATTATGCAAAGTTGATACTGGTTCTCCAAAGACAAGGTTTGTGAAGGGATGGATAGCTATGTGCTTGAAGATGAAGAGGTTTTGCAAAATCCTTGATCTACACCAGCCAAATGAACTCCAAGCGTATGTGGTGGGCCCTTTTATCTTTCCAATGGATGTATTAGACACCCTATGTGCCTTTGAAGATCTATCCCAAGAAGATAGATCAAAGCAGATAAGTTGGAGTTAGCTCAGAGGTGAAGAACTTGCTATTTTGGTTCATACACCTGTCCAGTGTTTTGCATGATTCTCTAAGCACATCAGTAATTAGCTTAATTCCTCTTCGGGAAGTCTAGTTAACTTAAAGAGCTAACTTTCAAGAGTAATCACATAAAAAATAATGAGCCACACACTGAGAATGATGTTTAGCAAGTGATGACATCATCTCGATTCTCATGAGCTGCTACAGTAATGAGACCAGTGAGCAGACAAATGAACATAACTCATGATTTACGAATCCAATGATTATGAAAATTTGTATTCTTATACTAGACAAAATGTTGAGTCCAAAAAGCTTTAAATCATTGAATTTAGGTAAGTACATACTGAGAAACAACTCTTACAAGATGAGTAAAAAAGTCGGGTACCTGACAGAGAAGTGAAAATGAGCAGAGAGGGTTGACTTCAATTGAACATAACTGAAGATTGAGACACTCAAATGAAATGCAAATTGGTGAGCATATAGTGGACTTATAGAGCTAGCTTTATCAAGTCAAATCACTGTAAAATAATGCACCAAGCTTAGAGGAACCATCTCTGCAATCTGACTAAGAAAACTAAGAGATATAGCAGTGAGTAGTACACATTACAAGAACATGGAAATATGAACTCAAATGATCATGAAAATGAAATTATATTGATTTTACAATACAATGGACTTACTGATACGTATGTGTGCCTTAGAATCACACCTTGATATGGCATAAAGCTCAGCTCTTGGACGTCTTCACATAACCACGACTAAGACTACCATGTATTTATAGTTGATCTTGGGAGGCTAACTCCCTCAATCACTCTCCAATCAATTAGTGATTGATTTGATTCTCTATCTACCACAAATCACGAATTCGTGGCTCCTCTTTCCCTTTTTGATCAAGTGGACTCAACCACTTAAGATTCTTTCACTTTTACATTAAGTAAACTCTTCAAAAGTTACAAGAGGTAGTTCACAAGGGAACAATACATTGTCTTCATTTTAAGGCTTCTTCTATGACTTTGTGGGACTCAAGTTACCGACGCCTATACCGAGGCTCATACCGTCGATATTGCATCCGTGGTTTCTCAAGCATTTTTAATGGTCATACCGACGCCGAGGCATGACCGTCGGTATGGACAACGTCGGTATGCCCTTGATATGTTGTAGTGAGGGAGTTAGCCATATGTAGAGGAGTGGACAATGTTTTGTACATAACTCAAGAATGAATGAACCAATTTAAATGAAACTTTGTAGCACAAAAGTAGATGGTAAAATGAATCTATACCAACTTGAATCATAGCAAATGATGGAGTACACACTAAGAATTAGATCAGAGAAGCTCACGATTTTGAGTAGTACATGATAGAGTAGAAGAGATGAGATATGAGAAAACTATATGTATTAATGCACATAGATTACATTGACATTGGCACTGAATGATTGCACAATGGTAGGGAAATATAAGAGCTATAATGTGAGCTGAATATGCCACACAAATTCCTCTTAAATCTATGCTATATCTTCCTCCCTTAGGCTGCATATTCACGTGAGTAGATAGTCCTCTTTTATAGCCTTTTTGTTGAAGCCAAGATTCAAGTTTGAATTTGAAACTTCACCTAAAAGTGTTCCAAAGTTTTAAGACTTGATTTGCCATAAATCCTCACCGACTAATTCATGGAAAGATTCTCCTATGAATCGGTAATTGGAAGTGATTCCATATATGCACTTTTACAAGGACTAAACATCTATCTTTTACAAAACATCATTCATGTACTGATACATGAGTGCACATATGAACTTTAGGATAAGTGATTCAGCATTTAGGCTTGGAGTAATTTCACCAACATCAAGGAGCTACACCTCCTTAATTATCAATTCATGGAGACATGAGGATGACATGAAGAGTGTGAATGAGTGATGTTCATGAAGGTGAAGGTAAGAAGCATGCTAGATGCACAAATATAGAAGCTAGAGATGAAGAAGAGACAAGGGAACGAAGAATGATTCTATTTGTTAAACAAAATCCCTCCTAAATTTTTATTCAAGCCCTAAGAATCTAACCTCAAAAATTTTTCTCTCTGAAATGAGCTCTCTTATCTCTTTTTATAGTTTTCTACGAGTTTTGATTGATTTCAACTTCATAACGTTTGGCATAGTTAAAAATTAGGTGCAAGACTAGTTTTGGATCATCCAAGAAGCTCTAAAAATCATGCAATTTGGTATGTGAGTTCTAATTTCACTCCTCAAGATCCAAGACTCCTCAGCCCACAAAAGATGGAATGGTAATATATAGAATTGCATATTTATGTTATACATTTAGTGATAAAAATTGCTTGTGAATGTCTAATGATATTTGTTATACTAATAAGGTACAATATCTTTGGAAACAATGAAGGATTGACATCACATACCCTCACACACACATCCTCACATGCTTGGAAATCATCAGTGCCTACTTCGTCCTCCTCTAGTGCTCCCAACAAGCCCACTTTTCAATTCATTAAGGATCAAGGGTGTTGTGAATTTGTTGGTGGTTGAATTGTTACACTTTTGGACATCCCTATTGATGGGGGAAGTATCTCAACCCCTAAGCAACGATGAAGCGCGAATGACCTCCACAGGTATCCTTCTTTGACCTCTGCACACCAAAAATGCTCTTACTCAGAGCTTATGCAGAGAACTCCAGTGAGCTTTTGTAGACCTGTAGTAGACACCAAGGGCTTTCCAACAAAATAAATTTCACTTGAAATGGATGCTTACACAAAGAGAAACAATGTCTACAACATGAGCTAGTTGAATGCTCACAACTGCTAGTCAAGCAGAGACCTCACTTCACTCCAGCAAACTTTTCTCAGAGATTATACAGAGAATGAATCTCAAACTTATGTCAACTTTAGAGGACTCTAATAGCTACCCAATGACACCAAAATCATAGCAAATGGATACATAGAGAAGGAGAACCAGCCCTTACAACAGAGAGCAAAATATTTCCAACAGAGCCTACACAAAAAAAGAGATATCAATCACACAACTTCACTAAAATGAATGTTGCTCCCAGCTTACTCAGAGAATTCTCCAGAGAATTGGTGAGCATAAAATAGACTCTTATAGCTATCCAATGAGACAAGAATTACATCAAATGGATACCATATGAGGGAGAACCAATGCTAACAACTCAGGGGTAGAGAGTTGCAACACTGCCTGCGCACACACATAGATATGCCTACTAAAAGAAAACAAACAAGCAAGCAAGGGGGTTGCTTAAGCAAGGGGCTTGCTTATCACAACTCCAGCACTTAGTGCTCACTTTACATGAGCTAAAACTCCAAGAAGATGGCCCAAAAGAAGTCGGGATACATGCTCCTTTTATAGTGAGAGGTGTGCCCCTAAAATCTAGGAACTACCTTTCCAAATCAGCCTCCTAACTTGGAGGAATTAGTTGAGATGACTTGGGGAGTGGTTGAGTGACTTTTCTTGATGGAATCTCGTGGCTTTTGGCTTCCTTTGATTGCTCCACATGTCCATAAAAGATTCCCCACGAATTTTTTAGCTTGAAGCTTGACTTTTAACACTCCCCCTCAAGCTTCAATTCTTCATCCTCATCCAAGCTCCTTCATGTTGATGCATTGCTTGAATTTTGAAATCTTCATCCCATCCAAAGCCTTTGTAAACATGTCCGCAACTTGGTCCTTAGTACCAATATGATGTACTGAAACTTCCTTGGATATCACCTTTTCCCTTATGAAGTGATAGTGCACTTCAATATGCTTGGTTCTAGCATGATAGACAGGGTTCGATGCTAGATGAATGCTACTCATGTTGTCACAAAAAATTGGATATGTGTCAACCTGCAAATTAAGCTCCATAAATAACTTCTTAATCCACATTAGCTCACATGTGACTTGAGCCAAAGCTCTATACTCAGCCTCGGTGGAAGATAATGCCACCGTGGGTTGCTTCTTTGAAATCCATGAGATGATCTTGCTACCTAGCATGACTAGGTAACCACTTGTACTCCTTCTATCTTCCTTCAAACCGGCCCAATCGGCATCGGAATAAGCTTTGACCTGCATATGATCATCAAATGAGTAGAACAATCCTTCATTTATAGTGGCTTTGAGATATCGCAACATTCTTCTTGCAGCTTGCAAGTGTGTAGTCCTTGGACTATGCATAAATTGTGATAACACTCCAACTCCATATGCTATGTCAGGCCTGGTTATTGTGGCATAATTGAAAGAGCCTACAATAGATCGATACAAAGTTACATCCTCTAATGGCTCTCCATCAATGGAGCTTAGCTTTACATTAACTTCCATGGGATTTGAAATAGGCTTGCAATGTAGCATCCCAAACCTCTCAAGTAGGTCTAGAATATACTTCCTTTGTATGAGCATAATACCTTCTTCTTTGTATACAACTTCAATGCCAAGAAAATACCTAAGATCTCCAAGATCAGAGATCCTAAACTCCTTTCCAAGCTTTGCCTTGATCTCCTCAATGCCCTTTGTATCATTACCTGTAATGATAAGATCATCTACATACACACACATGTAGACCACAAGTTCTCCTCTTTGTTTGATGAAGAGAGATGGATCCGCCTTGCATTGATTGTAACCACATTTGATCAAATAGTCCACCAATCTTTGGTTCCAAGCCCTTGGAGCTTGCTTTAGGCCATAAAGTGCCTTCTTCAACCTACAAACATGATGTGGAAACTCTTTATGAACAAAACCTAGTGGTTGCTCCATGTATACCTCTTCTTCCAAGTCTCCATTGAGAAAGGCATTCTTGATATCCAATTGGAAGAGCTTCCATCCTTTGCTAGCAGCCATTGCAATGAGTGTCCTAATGGTGCTCATCTTTGCCACGGGGCTGAATGTCTCTTCAAAGTCCACTCCATAGGTTTGTGCAAAACCCTTAGCCACCAATCTTGCTTTGAACCTAGAAATAGATCCATCTGAATTCCTCTTTACTTTATACACCCACTTATTACCTATTACCTTCATGTTCTCCTTCTTGGGCACTAGAGTCCATGTTTGATTTTCCTCAAGTGCGTCGATCTCTTCTTGCATTGCCTCTTTCCATTCGGTGTACCTGCTTGCATCTTCATAGCAATCGGGCTCATGATCTTCTACTACTTTGTTCATATATGCATAATGTGTTGCCATGTATGAATCATAAGTAAACCTTTGAGTTGGATACTTAACTCTAGAAGACTTCCTTTCTTCACCTTTTGGAGGAATAAACCTCCTTTGCCTTGGGAACTTGATCTCTTTCTTTGACGTGGCTTCTTTCTCCATCATGTGTCCTTCATCATCTTCAACTTCATTACCTTCTTCATCCAACTCCACCAATGTTGCTTTGCCTTTGTTGATTGATTGTGCTTCATAGCTTGATGAAGATCTCCCCCTCCATGGTGAGTTCATGCTTGAACTATCTTCATTGATGGAACACCTTGGGCCGCTTAGCTCTAGGTCGATTTGTTCTTCATCATGTCCATGCTTTTCTTCTTCATAGTCCTGCATACAATCATACTTCTTATACCAAGGGAGTAGCTCATCAAATGCTACATCCCTTGATATCCTCAAGTCCTTTGTATTTGGGTTGAAGCACCTGTAACCTTTATGATCATTTGAATATCCTAGAAACACACACTTTTCTGCCTTTGGTTGTAGCTTGTGCCTCAATTCACTTGGCACATGTACATAACAAGTACATCCAAATATCTTCAAGTGGGAAAGATCAGGTTTCTTACCATAATAGGCTTGATATGGTGTCAAGCCATGGATCCCTGAGGTAGGAGCCCTGTTCATTAGATACACGGCGGTATTTGCTGCATCACTCCAAAACATGTTAGGTACATTCATCTCATTAAGCATTGCTCTAGCGATCTCGGCAATGTATCTATTCTTTCTCTCTGCTACTCCATTTTGTTGGGGTGTGTACCTGCATGTTACTTGCCTCTTGATGCCTTGATCCATTAAAAAATCAGAAAACTCATTTGAGAAATATTCTCCCCCTCCATCGGACCTTAGCTTCTTGATATATGTACCTGTTTCCTTCTCTACCATTGCCTTGAATGCTTTGAAACATGTAAACACATCTGATTTGTTTTTGATGAAATAAACCCAAACCATCCTTGTGCAATCATCTATAAAAGTGACAAAGTACTTGTTACCTCCAATGGATTGCTCTTTCATTGGCCCCCACACATCTGTATGTATCAACTCCAATGGATGTTGGCTTATGTAGCCACTCTTCTTGAATGGAAGTCTCGCTTGCTTCCCTAGTTGACAAGATTCACATAAATGCTTCATACCTTGTCCTTGGAAGTTGGGAAGACCTTCAACCAGCCTCTTGAATTGCATTTCCTTCATTCTTTGTATGTTGATGTGACCTATCCTCTTGTGCCACAAGTCCAACTCCGAAATCCTCTTGTTTCCATATGTGAAGTAGACATGTTGAGTAGAATGAGAATTTACCTCCAAAGTGAAGAGTCTCCCTTGCTTCTTTCCTCTTGCTATGACCTTGTAACCTTGCTTAGGGTTCTCCACAAAGCATCCACCTTTGTTGAACCTTACTTGATAGCCTCTTTCAACCATTTGCCCAACGGACACCAAGTTCTTTGTGATGGTAGGTACATGCAAGACATCCTTGAGACATCTTCCTTCCTCCTTGTCATCCAAAGCTACATCTCCAACATGGGAGATCTCATGGGCTGTATCATCACCTGTTTCTACATGTCCTTTACCTTTGGGAACATGTAGATTAGTAAACCAAGAAGCATTGCAACTCATATGGTTGCTACATCCACTATCAATATACCAAGTGTTATCTACTTTGCTTGAATTCCCATTCATGTGCATCATCAAGAGATTGTCATTTTCTGAACTTGTAGAAGCATAATTACCTTGGCCTTTGTATGAAGAACCTTGATTATAGTTCCTTTGGTTTCCTCCTTGGTAGCAATCTCTAGCATAGTGGCCAAACTTGCCACATATGTAACATCCTTCGCCATCTTGATTCCTGTTTTGTTGATGTCGTCCTCCTCTTCCTCTTGATCTTCCTCTCCCTCTTTGTGATGAGGTGCCTTGGTCATGTCCTTGATTTCTTGAGTGGCCTTGCCTTCCTCCAAATCTTCCTTTGCCCCTTCCTTGTCCTTGTCTTCCTTTGCCCCTTTGATTACCTGCATAGAAAACTTGTGCATCTTTGCTTTTAGTTGAACTTCCACCTATGTTCATTTCTTCGGTGACCATGAGAGCAACCAATTGCTCAAAATCGGGAAGATTATCCCTTACATAAACTGAAGTGGTAAAGGGTTTCCACTTCTCATCATCTCTCAAACCATTGAGAGTATAAGCCACAAGATCGTCATCGTCTATGTGGCTTCCAATGGATCCCAATGCATCTGATAACTCCTTGACCTTAAGTATGTAGTCATTTATGCTACTCCCTGAGCTCTTCCTAAGGTTGTTGAGCTCATTCTTGAGTTGGATCTTCCTTGCTTTGGTGCTTGTTGAATAAAGCCTTTCAAGTGTCTCCCATACCTTCATGCTTGAATCCAGGTCTTGGATATGGCCGATCATGCTATTGCTAATGTGTTGGGAAAGAATAAAGATAACCCTCTTGTCTCTTTCATTCCATTCCCTAAAGGCCCTTCTCTGGTCATTGGTTGGATTCTCATCCAACCTAGGTCTTGGTTCACTTCCACTAATCAACCCCCAAAGGCCCTTGCCCATAAGATAGTTGGAGACCCTAAATCTCCATGGTTGATAGTTACCTTTGTCTAGCTTTTCAATTTGAGTGTTGAAGTCTCCCATATCTAGTCTTTGATACTTGACCTAGCCCTTGGCTAATGCTCCAATGTGTGTAAAATGAAAATGAGGCTCTGAGGTTACCTCAATCCAAAGCTTTCCTTAGATGGACACCTTGTGCTCTTGCAAATTTGAGTAGAATAGCTCCCCCTTGATGTGAGCTACCTCCAAGAAGCTTTTGTTGATGCAACTCTTCAACCACCAACTCCAAGAGGTCTTCTTGCTTGTATGTGATACCTCCAAGATGCCCAAATGCTCTGATACCACTGATGGGGGAAGTATCTCAACCCCTAAGCAACGATGAAGCGCGAATGACCTCCACAGGTATCCTTCTTTGACCTCTGCACACCAAAAATGCTCTTACTCAGAGCTTATGCAGAGAACTCCAGTGAGCTTTTGTAGACCTGTAATAGACACCAAGGGCTTTCCAACAAAACAAATTTCACTTGAAATGGATGCTTACACAAAGAGAAACAATGTCTACAACATGAGCTAGTTGAATGCTCACAACTGCTAGTCAAGCAGAGACCTCACTTCACTCCAGCAAACTTTTCTCAGAGATTATACAGAGAATGAATCTCAAACTTATGTCAACTTTAGAGGACTCTAATAGCTACCCAATGACACCAAAATCATAGCAAATGGATACATAGAGAAGGAGAACCAGCCCTTACAACAGAGAGCAAAATATTTCCAACAGAGCCTACACAAAAAAAGAGATATCAATCACACAACTTCACTAAAATGAATGTTGCTCCCAGCTTACTCAGAGAATTCTCCAGAGAATTGGTGAGCATAAAATAGACTCTTATAGCTATCCAATGAGACAAGAATTACATCAAATGGATACCATATGAGGGAGAACCAATGCTAACAACTCAGGGGTAGAGAGTTGCAACACTGCCTGCGCACACACATAGATATGCCTACTAAAAGAAAACAAACAAGCAAGCAAGGGGGTTGCTTAAGCAAGGGGCTTGCTTATCACAACTCCAGCACTTAGTGCTCACTTTACATGAGCTAAAACTCCAAGAAGATGGCCCAAAAGAAGTCGGGATACATGCTCCTTTTATAGTGAGAGGTGTGCCCCTAAAATCTAGGAACTACCTTTCCAAATCAGCCTCCTAACTTGGAGGAATTAGTTGAGATGACTTGGGAAGTGGTTGAGTGACTTTTCTTGATGGAATCTCGTGGCTTTTGGCTTCCTTTGATTGCTCCACATGTCCATAAAAGATTCCCCATGAATTTTTTAGCTTGAAGCTTGACTTTTAACACCTATGGGTTTTTTGTTTCCATGGATCAACAATGGTGGGTTTTAAGCAAGCAACATCAAAAGATCCAATAATGGAAGGATGAGGAGATAAATTTCTAAAGGAAATGGATGGTGATTAATGCATTCCTGATTTCCTTGTTTATCTACTCTATCTCATGGTAGAGCCCAAAGGGAAAATAATTTGCAAAAATGGTGAAAGACCTTAAGAATCTTCTCCCGATGGGTGACAACATTACGAGAGAAAAGATTAGATAGAGCATCTACACTACCCCTAAGAATCTTGTTGGAATGAGCATTCTGAATGCTTTAGCACTTGCAAACAAACTTGCACTACATGATCAAAACGTGGTCCAACATGTCTTTGAAGTGTAGCAAACCTTTGACGTTTGTATCCTAGCAATTGAAAGGCGTCTAAGCCATGCTTCATGGGATTCGGGGGGTCTAATGGGTGCTAAGCCCACCTTTCATTATCCTTTTTATTTTTTGATGTTAGTCGAGAAGAGTAGATCTCAATCATTAGATTTCTTTTAAAAGACGAAAAAATATAAGGACGTCATTTAAGAACGTGATTTATGCTTGGAGTATTGGAACTTGAAATGGAGTTGAATATTCATTTTGACGTAGAAAATCAGAGGTGTACTATGGTGCTAAGCCACATATAAACGGTTCCTGAAATTGAGGTTTATAAAAAGAGAATCGTGAAATGATTAAGATCCGTGACAAATCCTCCATGAAAGAAGAGAATAAATCTATACATCTTTCCGTTTCTTTTTTTTCTAAGCTGTGCGAAGATATTGTAGATTGCAAATGAATTTACAGACCGAATGTCTCTTCGGACAAATGTCTTTCCTTGAATTGTTCTCGAAAATTAGAGAGAAGATGTAGTCTTCGTTGGTATGGACGTCGCTCCTTCTTATAGACACGCGAGAACGCGATCTCTTTCTGATACCCAACGAGCTCAATGTCTTGAACTATTCTCAGTATCTCGGAAGCTCCAACGAGCTCAATGCCTTCCACTATTCTAGTGAACGTGAAAGACATGCTCGGTAAAGAAATCAACGACAACACAAAAGCCACCCAAGGTTTCCATTTTCTTTGCCAATCCAATCGTACAACTGGCCATGAAAAAGTTGCTGGTTTCGAACAGAGCACGTGAAAACTCTGAAAATTTGATCGTGCAAAGATGTTTTCGTATTATATGATTTGTTTCAACGATCTCATTGAAACAAAATATTCTTACTTTTGGCCTTTTCCATCCAAAAATTGATGGGGAAAGTGAGAGGGCTAACCAAGGTACTTGAAGATATGTTGGGTGTGTATGTGAATAAAAAGCAAGATAATTGGAGTGAATATTTTCCCTTTGTCGCATTTGCATACAATGTTGCATGGCATGTGTCTATAAAAATGACGTAATTTGAGGTTATGTATGATTATAATTGTTGAGAAGATGAATGAAGAACTTGGAAAAATGAGGCAACACATAAAAGAAGCTAAAAAAGATTAAATAAAGTCCATGATTTGACGAGAAGAACACGTAAATTTCAAATAGATGACATGGTATTTCTTAAATTTAATCCTCACTTATCTAACTTGGTGCTAGGGAAGGATCATAAACTTTCTCCATGATACACAGGTCCTTTTAAAGTTTTGAGAAATTTTGGATCTCTTGTGTATTTGTTAGAATTGCCTCAACATTAGAATGTGAATCATGTATTTCATGCTAGCTTACTTAAAGGATATGTGTCTAATATTTCTCATGTTTTTCAAGACAATTATAAGCTAAAAGATGATAGCTCTTTTGAGCTTTAGCCTAAAATAGTATTAGATAGGAGGGAAAGACTACTTAGAAATAGATCTATAGTAGAGAATTCGATAAAATGGCACATAGATCCAGTTCAAGATGCACATTGGGTGAACATAGATGATTTTTTGGCACATTATTCTTCTTTGCCAATCTCATGACAAAGTTCTTAAAAGGGAGAAGAATTTTAATAGGTATTTTGATAGTGACATAATTCATTTTGAACTTTACATTATACATTGTGAGGATGATGTATAGAATGAATAATTAGGTCATCTTATGCATGTAGGAAAATTTTAGGGAGGACAATTAGGCTCCATTATCATTCTGGTCATTTTATCATGGCATTAGAGATTTGAGGCACATCTTGCATATCATGGTCTAGTGCCAATGTTCCCAAAAGGAGCTAGAACTTGCATGGAAAATACCATTTTGAGATATGAGAGTTTGATGGCACAAACTTTGCTCTATGGAAGAATCAGATTAAAGATGTGTTGATTGAGAGCAAGTAATGGAAGGCAATAAATAGAATTCTTAAAGAACCCTGCTGACATGGATGAAGATGATTGAGATGCGTTGGATGAAATGTCTAGGTCTACTATTCAATATCACCTCGTAGATAATGTTTACTTTACAGTATTGGACTATGAGAGTACACAACAGCTTTGAAAGAAGTTATGCAATACATATTAAAAAGAAATGGCATCCAATAAATCATATCTAATGAGAAACTTTTATGAGCTTTGCATGAAGGATATAGATAGTGTTGTTGCTCATCTAAATGATTTTGATGCTATATTCTTTTAGTTACAGGCTAAAAAAATGGACATGGATAATGAAATGAAAGTATTCTTGTTGTTATGCACCTTGCCATCATCATGGGATATAGTTTGCACTTCTATTAGCAATAGTGCACCTAGTGGTAAATTAGTCTATGATGACATATGTGGAGGACTCTTGACTACCCAAAAGATGGTTCATTTTGGGCTATTAAGAAATTGTAGCTTGTTCATAGTGATGTGCAAAGGCCAAAGTGTTTAAGTGCTTAAAATAGTTTTTGGTTTTGGCTGAAAATATATTTGCATGTAAAATGGGCACCTTCTGTCTAGATTGAGGGGGGAATATATCTCTTCTGACTTTAATGCATTTCTAGTTGAACGTGGGATAAAACATCAGCCTATAGTGTCGTATACACCTCAAAAGACTATATATATATATATATATATATATATATATATATATATATATATATATATATATATATATATATATATAAACCCTAAAAAATCTAAAGATTTATTTTTTAGATATTTTCACATATATGTGTGTATGTATTTGTATGTGTGTATGCATATGGATGTGTGTATGCATATGCATGTGTGTATGCATATGCATGTGTATGTGTGTATGCATATGCATTTGTATGTATATGCATGTGTATGTATATGGATATGCATGTGTGTATGCATATGCATGTGTGTATATGCATATGCATGTGTGTATATGCATATGCATGTGTGTATGTGTGTATGCATATGCATGTGTGTGTATGCATATGCATGTGTGTGTATGCATATGCATGTGTGTGTATGCATATGCATATGTGTGTCTATGCAATATGCATGTGTGTGTATGCATAGTGTGTATGCATGTGTGTATGCATATGCATGTGTGTATGCATATGCATGTGTGTATGCATATGCATGTGTGTATGCATATGCATGTGTGTGTGCATATGCATGTGTGTATGCATATGCATGTGTGTATGCATATGCATGTGTATGCATAAGCATGTGTGTATGCATATGCATGTGTATGTGTGTATGCATATGCATTTGTATGTATATGCATATGCATGTGTGTATGTATATGCACGTATGCATATGCATATGCATATACATACAAATGCATATGCATACACACATACACATGCATATGCATGTGTGTGTATGCATAGTGTGTATGCATATGTATGTGTGTATGCATATGTATGTGTGTATGCATATGAATGTGTATGTGTGTATGCATATGCATGTGTATGTATATGCATATGCATGTGTGTATGCATATGCATGTATGTATATGCATATGCATGTGTGTGTATGCATATGCATGTGTGTATGCGTATGCATGTGTGTACGCTTATGCATATGCATGCGTGTGTGTGTGTTTATGCATAGTGTGTATGCATGTATGTATATGCATATGAATCTATGTATGCATATGCATATGTGTGTGTATGCATAGTGTGTATGAATAGTATGTATGCATGTATGTATATGCATATGCATGTGTGTATACATATGCATGTGTATGTGTGTATGCATATGCATTTGTATGCATATGCATGTGTGTAAGCATATCCATCTGTGTATGCATATACATGTGTATGTGTGTATGCATATGCATTTGTATGTATATGCATATGCATGTGTGTATGCATATGCATGTATGTATATGCATATGCATGTATGTATATGCATATGTATGTGTGTATATGCATATGCATGTGTGTATATGCATATGCATGTATGTGTGTGTATGCATAGTGTGTATGTATATGCATGTGTGTGTATGCATATCCATGTGTGTATGCATATCGATGTATGTATATGCATATGCATGTGTGTGTGTATATTCATGTGTTTATGCATATTCATGTGTGTATGCATATGCATATGTGTGTGTATGCATAGTGTGTATGCATGTATGTATATGCATATGCATGTGTGTATGTCATGCCAAATGAAATAGGGGCTTCAAATGAGTGTTATATGCCTTTACATTCCTTGCTTAAGATAACCCCATAGAAATGCTAAATGACATAGATTATGCATGTGTTATCCGCATGTGAACCTTGTCTTTGGAGAACTAGTATCAGCTTTGCATAATTGTGCTTCAAATTGGAAAATTATCACACTCTATCCATACAGGGTGGGAGGGACGAAAAAATGGGAAATATAGGTGGAAGAAAAGGGTGGGAGGGTGGGCAAATGGGCAGAACGTAACCCAAAAAGAGCATGAATGGATGGCAGAAATGCTTTTCAAATGAGTGGAGAGCCACACTACCAAGCTCTACCAACACCACGACTAAAACGGCTACCAAAATCACCAACAAGACCTCCACCTAGTGCTTTGATACCATGTAGAGAGTACACGCATGGGAACAAAATGAAAAAAGAGTGTACTCACAAAAGAAAGAGTGTGAGAGACTCAAAGTGAGTAGACGAAGAAATGAGTAAACTCACTTGGGTTAGAAATGAGCTTGCCAAGAGCACGGAGTAGGCTCCTCAAGCTTCTTACCAAGGAGAAATAGGGGGAGAGGCCCTCCTTACATAGATTTGGGAGGAACTTTCCAAAGTAGATCTCATTTGAGATAATTTCCCTCAAAGGAGAATGAATACAATGGTAAAAGAAAATGGCAAGGTATCCAAATACAAAGAATATAATAAAAAATTGAAATGGAATAGAAATAGAGTGACTCTAAAATACAAAAGGGAGATGCACTCTCATATTCTTAACACCTTAGAGTACAGAGGACCTCTCACAAAATCAAAGAATCGCATCCTCAATGAGTATATGAATGACCTCCCCTTTTCTTGCAAGTCTTGTAATTACTCAAACTTTATTGGATGCTCGTTCTTGACGTAGATGATCTTAGACAAATATTATTTGGAAGTGAGTGGTGCTATTTCTTTGATCGAGCCGTCCATAAGCATGGAGAAAGTGCTCATGGTAGTTGGAGGAGTGGTAGAGTCCCAATACTTGAAGCACGAAATCAGACTTAAGTTCGAAAACTGTGGGCTACAGAGAATACTACCTCAAAGGCCATGAACAACTGTATGTGTAGCAGTAGTGCAGCTTCATATGAGTAAAAAATTCATTCAATCGAGAATTTCCAGAAAGACCTATCTGATTTGTTCAATACGAGAGGCAGAAGAAAGTGATCGTGAACATATCATTTTTATCGACGATGAAGGTGATAGTATGCGCTCCCGTACGGCCTTTGAAAAGAATTCTGGTTGGAAATAATTCGCATAGTCTACCTTGTTGAATTAGTAGAGCTTGGCCACGGTCCTGGAGATGCCACTGTAGCTAGCAGCGGTGGGTCTTCTGAGTTCTTATACCATTTGTTGAGGCTCACCAGCAATGGCATCTCCATGGATACACACAGACAGGACACGAGAGAGAGAGAGGTTTTAGATAACTACACTTCTGCCACGGCGGAGAGGGTGCAATAACTTATTATTCATTTAGTTTGTTTTACACAAGGCCTTTGCCATGTAGTCAGAAACCAAATATTGTTGTTTTGTTTTATTTGACGTACCCATTTCCACGTGCGATTCAGACGGGAATCAGTCTTTTCAGATCCTTTGAGGTCGTCGGAGCCCATGTAGCCTAGGCCCTAGTCCTGAGTTCAAGTCTTGACTGGACGTGTCCATGAGATTCTCATCATGGGTGCCTCTACCTTACGAGGTTGGGTGTGTGAATGTGTATTTCCAATTCATTGTACTTTTAAAAAACAAATTCTTTGAAGTCGTGGCTTTTTTAAATGGTGCAATCCAGAAGGGATAATTGAAACATATTTTTGAATAATTATTAGAACGACTAATCTTCGTTGGTGAAAATATTAGTGATGTACTTGGCAATCATCTTTTTGGCTACATTCGAATTGACGATTCATTACGTACTCCTGTCTTAGCGATCCCCCATTTTACTTGAATTCCATTTTATCTTAGGGATCACTGAAATAACCTGCCAAAGAGTCGCGTGGCTTTTCAATATTGTAATTTGGCATCAAGTTTATTGAAAGCCTAGTCTATTGCTGATTCATCGATATCTGGAATCCCATATGGTTGTCGAGAAGCCCGAAGATTTGATCTAGATCTATCTCTTTTTAGCCGTCGTTTAGGAGAAGTTTTTTTTTAATATAAAGGAAGTTCGGCAATAGCCTACTCTCCCGGACTTGAATTAAATTAAGAAACAAGGGTACAATAGAAGGGGACTAGTGCCC